>WOXC01002148.1:0-22532 GCA_011680675.1 Gymnobelideus leadbeateri | reverse complement strand
AAGGAGGGGAAGGGAGAAGGAAGAAACAAAAACATAAACAGGGGAGGGAATAGGATGGAAGGGAAGAGACAGATAGTCATCATTACTGTGAATGTGAATGGGATGAACTCTCCCATAAAACAGAGGCGGATAGCAGAATGGATTAAAAACCATAATCCTACAATATGCTGTCTTCAAGAAACACATTTGAAACAAAGGGATACCCACAGGGTAAAGGTAAAAGGTTGGAGTAAAATTTATTATGCCTCAGCTAAAGTAAAAAAAGCAGGGGTAGCAATACTTATCTCAGATAAAGCAAAAGCAAAAATAGATCTAATTAAAAGAGATAAGGAAGGAAACTATATCCTACTAAAAGGCACTATTGAGAATGAAGCAATATCACTACTTAATATATATACACCAAGTGGTATAGCATCCAGATTCCTAGAGGAGAAGTTAAAGGAATTAGAGGAAAAAATAGATAGCAAAACTATACTAGTGGGGGACCTTAATCTCCCCCTCTCTGAACTCGATAAATCTAACCTCAAAATAAACAAGAAAGAAGTTAAGGAGGTGAATAGAATCTTAGAGAGACTAGATATGATGGATCTCTGGAGAAAACTGAATGGGGATAAAAAGGAATTTACTTTCTTCTCAGCAGTGCATGGTACATACTCAAAAATAGACCATGTACTAGGGCATAAAAACCTCACAATCCAGTGCAGAAAGGCAGAAATATTAAGCGCATCATTCTCAGATCATGATGCAATAAAAATTATATGCAATAAAGGGCCATGGAAAGATAGACTAAAAACTAATTGGAAACTAAACAATTTAATCCTAAAAAATTGGTGGGTCAAAGAAGAAATTATAGAAACAATCAATAATTTCATTCAAGAGAATGATAAATAATGAAACAACATACCAAAATTTGTGGGATGCACTAAAGGCAGTTCTCAGGGGAAGTTTTATATCCCTGAGTGCATACTTAATTAAAGCAGAGAGAAGGGAGGTCAATGAATTGGACATGCAATTGAAAAAGCTAGAAAAAGAACAAATTGAAAATCCCCAATTTAGTACTAAATTAGAAATATTGAAAACCAAAGGTGAGATTAATAAAATTGAAATTAAGAAAACCATTGAATTAATAAATAAAACTAAGAGCTGGTTTTATGAAAAAATCAACAAAATTGATAGACCCTTAGTCAATATGATAAAAAAAGAAAGAAGAAAACCAAATTATGAGTATCAAAAATAAAAAGGGTGAATCTACCTCCAATGAAGAGGAAATCAAAAAAATAATGAGGAATTATTTTTCCCAATTGTATGCACATAAATATGACAATCTTAGTGAAATGGATGAATATTTACAAAATCACAAGTTGCCCAGATTAACTGAAGAGGAAGTGAATTACCTAAATAACCCCATCTCAGAAAAAGAAATCAAACAAGCCATCAATGAACTCCCTAGGAAAAAATCTCCAGGGCCAGATGGGTTTACTAGTGAATTCTATCAAACATTTAAAGAACAACTGATTCCAATACTCTACAAACTATTTGGGAAAATTAGTGAAGAAGGAGTCCTACCAAACTCTTTCTATGACACAAATATGGTACTGATTCCTAAATCAGGAAGAGATAAAACAGAGAAAGAAAATTATAGACCAATCTCCCTCATGAATTTAGACGCAAAAATTCTAAATAAAATATTAGCCAAAAGACTCCAACAACTTATCACAAAAATAATACACCCTGATCAGGTAGGATTCATTCCAGGAATGCAAGGATGGTTTAATATTAGGAAAACCATCAATATAATTGAGCATATCAACAACAAAACTAGCAAAAACCACATGATCATCTCAATAGATGCAGAAAAGGCTTTTGACAAAGTACAACATCCATTCCTATTAAAAACACTAGAAAGTATAGGAATAAATGGAGCCTTCCTTAAAATAGTTGCTAGCATCTATCTAAAACCATCAGCAAGTATTATATGCCATGGGGATAAACTAGAAGCCTTTCCAATAAGATCAGGAGTGAAACAAGGGTGTCCACTATCACCCCTCTTATTCAATCTGGTACTAGAAACGTTAGCAGTAGCAATTAGAAAAGAAAAAGAAATCAAAGGAATCAAATTAGGCAAAGAAGTGACCAAGCTGTCACTCTTTGCAGATGATATGATGATATACTTAGAGAATCCTAGAAAATCAAGTAAAAAATTACTTGAGACAATAAATAAATTTGGCAAAGTTGCAGGATATAAAATAAACCCACATAAATCCTTGGCATTCCTATACATCTCTAATAAAACTCAACAGCAAGAGATAGAAAGAGAAATCCCATTTAAAGTCACGGTAGACATTATAAAATATTTGGGAATCTACTTGCCAAAACAAACCCAGAATCTATATGATCACAACTACAAAACACTTCTCACACAAATAAAAACAGATCTAAATAGTTGGAAAAATATCAATTGCTCGTGGCCGGGTCCAGCTAATATAATAAAAATGACAATTTTACCCAAACTAAATTATATATTTAGTGCCATTCCAATCAATTTACCAAAAAACTACTTTGTAGAGTTAGACAAAATAATAACAAAATTTATTTGGGAAAACAAACGGTCTAGAATATCAAGGGAATTAATGAAAAGAAATGCTAGGGAAGGTGGACTAGCTATGCCAGATCTTAATCTGTATTATACAGCAGTAGTCATCAAAACTGCTTGGTACTGGCAGAGGTGTAGAGTAGTGGATCAATGGAATAGATTAGGTGCAGGAGACCCAGCAGTTAATGAATATAGCAATCCATTGTTTGATAAACCCAAAGACACCGGTTTTTGGGATAAGAATGCACTATTTGACAAAAACTGCTGGGAAAACTGGAATACAGTATGGCAGAAACTGGGCATAGATCACTATCTAACACCATATACCAAAATCAAGTCTAAATGGGTGCATGATCTAGGTGTAAAGGATGATACTGTAAGCAATTTGGGAAAACAAGGAATAGTTTACCTGACAGATCTGTGGAGAGGGGAAGACTTTAGGACCAAACAAGAATTAGAGAGCATTATAAAATGCAAAATGGATAATTTTGATTACATTAAATTGAAAAGCTTCTGTACAAACAAAGCCAATGTAACCAAGATCAAGAGGGAGGTGGGAAATTGGGAAAGAATTTTTACAACCTGTGTCTCTGATAAAGGACTCATTTCTAAAATTTATAGAGAATTGAGCCCAATCTATATGAATACAAGTCATTCCCCAATTGAGAAATGGTCAAAGGATATGAATAGGAAGTTTTCAGAGAAAGAAATTAAAGATATCTATAAGCATATGAAGAAATGCTCTAAATCACTATTAATTAGAGAAATGCAAATCGAAACAACTCGGAGATACCACATCTCTCCAGTCAGATTGGCTAAGATGACAAAACAAGAAAGTGACAAATTCTGGAGAGGATGTGGGCAAATTGGAATGCTAATACATTGCTGGTGGAGTTGTGAACTCATCCAACCATTCTGGAGAGCAATCTGGAATTATGCCCAAAGGATTATAAATAATTTCATACCCTTTGACCCAGCCATACCACTTCTAGGGTTATATCCCAAAGAGATCATAGTAGTGGGAGGAAGAACCATATGTACAAAAATATTTTTAGCAGCCCTTTTTGTGGTTGCAAAGAATTGGAAACTAAAGGGGTGCCCATCAATTGGGGAATGGCTAAACAAGTTGTGGTATATGAATGTAATGGAATTTTATTGTGCTATAAGAAACGAGGAGGTGACGGATTTCATAATTACCTGGAGAGACTTATACAAACTGATGCTGAGCGAGAAGAGTAGAATCAGAAGAAATTTGTATACAATCACAGACATACCATATCTGTGATGACCAATTATGACAGACTGGACTCTTTTCAGCAATGCAGTGATATAAGTCAATCCCGAAAGACTCAAGAAAGAGAGAAATGCGCCATCCAGAGATATAACTAGAAAGAACTGAGCCTGAATCCTGATGGAAGCAAACTAAATGATCTTGTTCTTCTCATTGTTTGGTTTTACTTCTTCCTTACCATCTTTCATCCCACCTAGTACAATATGCCTTTGTAATTAGAATAATGTTTAATATGAATGCATTTGCAGACCCTATACTGTACTATATGCTGTCATGAGGGGAGGGGGGAGGGAAGTAAAGGAAATTTGAAAATCAAGGAACTATGGAATTGAATCTTGTTAACTGAAACTAAACTAATAAATTAATTAAAAAAAAAAGAAAATAACACCTTAAAAAATAGACTGACTCAAATGGAAAAAGAGGCTCAAAAACCCATTGAGGAGAAGAATGCCTTTAAAAAGCCAAAATTGCCAGATAGGAAAAGAATCTCAAAAGCTCACTGAGGAGAATCATTCCTTCAGAATTAGACTGGAGCAAATGGAAGCTAGTGACTTTATGAGAAATCAAGATACTATTAAACAGATCCAAACAAATGAAGAAATAAAAGGCAACGTGAAATATCTCATTGGAAAAATGACTGACCTGGAAAACAGATCCAGGAGAGATCATTAAAAAATTATTGGACTACCTGAAAGCCACGATCAAAAAAAGAACCTCAAAATCATCTTTCAAGAAATTCTCAAGGAAAATTTTCCTGATGTTTTAGAACCAGAGAGCAAAATAGAGGTTGAAAGAATCCATTGATCACTTCCTGGAAAAGATCCCCAAAAGAAAACTCCTAGGAATATTATAGCCAGCTTTCAGATTTCCCAGATCAAGGAGAAAATATTACAAGCAGCCAAGAAGAAACAATTTGAATATTGTGGAAACAGAATCAAGATACCACAGGATCTGGCAGCTTCTACACTAACAGATCAAAAAGCCTAGAATATGATATTCTGGAGGGCAAAGGAGCTGGGATTAAAACCAAGAATCGCCTACGCAGAAAAACTAAGTATAATGTTTCAGGGGAAAATATGGTCATTCAATGGAATAGAGGACTTTCAAGCATTCTTTATGAAAAAACCAAAGTTGAATAAAAAATTTGACAATCAGATACAAAAAGCAAGAGAAGCTTGAGAAGGTAAACAGGGAAAAGAAATCATAAGGAACTTATCAAAGTTGAACTATTTACATTCTTACTTGGAAAAATGATAACTGTAACTTATGAAATTTTTCTCAGTATGAGAATAGTTGAAGGGAACATAAATGCATATACATACATATATATGTCTATATAGGAAGGTATATGGGCATATAAATACATCTGTGAGTATGTGTATATATGTGTACAGCTATACTTAGAGGGCAAAGGACCAATTTAATAAGATGGGATGATACTTAAAAGGTGAAATTGAGAGTTGAGAGAAGAATATAATGAGAAGAGATGGTGAGAGACAGAATGGAGTAAATTATCTCATACAGAAGAGGCAAGGGAAAACTGTTACAATGGAGAGAAAGAACAGTAAGGCAAAAAGGAATGGGTTAACCTTACTCTCATTGAATTTGGCTTAGGGAGGGAAGGACATACACAATAAATAGGGTATTGGAGAGTAAGGAGGAAGCAGATGAGAGGGGGGAGGGAAGGAGGGGAGGAGGGAAGTTGGAAGCACACACTTTTGAAAAGGGACAGGGTCAAAGTAGAGAATAGAATAAGTGGGAGGTGGGATAGGATGAAGGGAAATATAGTCAGTCTTTCACAATATATCCACTATGGAAATGTTTTGCATAGCTACACATGTACAACCTACTGAATTGCTAATCTTCTCAGTAAGGGTGGGTGATGAGGGAGGAAGGAAAAGAATTTGGAATTCAATGTTTTAAAATCAAATGTTTAAAAATATATATTATTTTTACATGCAACTGAGAACTGAGATATATAGGCACTGGGGTATAGAGATTCATCTTGCCCTAAAGGAAAGTAAGAGGGGGGATTGGGGAGGATACAGGAGAGAGCAGATTGGGGAAGGAGGTATACAGTGGGATCGCTGTTTTGTAGTGCTGTGGAGAGGAAAGACAGAGAGAAAATTTATAACTTAAAATTTTGCAGAAATGAATGATGTAAACTAAAAATAAACTTAAAAAGAATAATAGTTCTGAAGTCAAGGGACCCAGGTCCTGGTGCTGGGTCTGCCAATGAGTAATTCAGTGACCCTGAGCAAGCCTATTGATTTCCCTGCAGTCCGGTTTCCATATCTGTAAAGTGAAAAGCCTGGACTTTCATTCTAGCTCTCAAATTCTATGACATGGTAGGCACCCCCAATAATCCTATTATTGGGAACATACCTTTAAAATGTTAGCAAGAAGGGGAAAAAAAGGGCTGTCTGTTCAAATATATTCATAGCAGCCATTTGTAATTGCTAAATAAATAAATGGGGCAACCATGAGACAAAATAAATAAGAGTACCGGGTCAGGAATCAGGAAGATTCATCTTCCTGAGTTCAAATCTAGTCTCAGACACTTATTAGCTTTGTGACTTTGGACACATCTTGGAATTTGCTTCAGTTTCCTCATCTGTAAAATGAACTGGAGAAGGAAATGACAAACTGTTCCTGTATCTCTGGCAAGAAGATGCCAAATGGGGTTCTCAAAGAGTCAAACATGACTGAAACAACTGAACAACAGATAGACAGATGGATAGATAGATAGACAGAAAAATAAAATTGGAAGTGAATTAGTGTCCAGAAACGGTGGAATGGCCACATATGTTGTTATAACTTGATGGAATGGAGTACAAGACAATAATAAAACTAAGATGGACAAGTATGAGATATACAAAGTTATCTTAAAAGGTCTTTACGTTTTTAGGACCTTTTGCAAAGTCACGAAAGCAGCCCCAGAAGAAGAAAGAACACTTTAATGATGGCTCTCTATGGGGAAAAGTAAAGGATAACAGAGAAAGAATCCTGATGAAAATTAAGATGTGACTCACAAGTGATGACACATTATGGGTTGAAATGAGTTCACTGAAATGCAAATATTTTCTAAGTTAACTAGTAAATATTTAATAAAGTTTATGATAAAGAATTTATAAATAAATAAAATTACAATCTCCCAGAAAAAAAAATTAATTCTTGGTCATTGTAATTTTTGCTGTTGTTGTTCAGTCATTTTCAAGTGTGTCTGACTCCATGACCCCATTTGGGATTTTCTTGGTAACAATAGTAGGGTATTTGCCATTTCCTTCTCTAGCTCATTTTACAGATGAGGAAACTGAGGCAAACAGGTTTAAGTGGCTTGTCTAGGGTCACACTGCTAGTAAGTGTCTGAGGCTGGATTTGAACTCAGGAAGTGATGTCTTCTTGTTCTCAGGCCCAGAACTCTCTCCATTGAGCCACCTGAGGGGTGGGGGGTATAACTAATTAATTTGTCCTTAGGGAAAGACAAGAGATAGCATATACCAAATAAGTCAAACCACTGCTACCACCATGACCACCACCTTGTCACCACTCCCCTAGTACCTCAGTAGAATTAGCCCAGGACTCTGAACTCAAGAGAATAATGGCAGAATGACCCTGGAAATAGCAGTGCCCCTCCCTTGGATCACTAGCCTCACTTCTCTCTTAGCTCCCACAGTCACAACGGCCACAAAAGAGGGGCTCCACCATCCCCTGCCACCGACACCAACTGATGACTGAATGCCTTATACCAAAGGAACAGGTGAGTTATCCTAGCTGAAGCAACAAGGCACCTTGAGAGAGAGGTAGAAAGCATCATGTGTCCTGAGAGTAAACCCCACCCCTTCCTTTAGACCCTGATGGAGGTGGCCAGAGTGCTGGACATGGAGTCAGGAAGAACTTAGCTTAAATCCAGCCTCAGACACTTAATGAGCTATGTGACTCTGAGCAAGTCACCTAACCTCTGTCTGCCTCAGTTTCTCATCCATAAAATGGGTATAATAATAGCACCCACCTCCCAGGTTGTTGTGAAGATCAAATGAGATGACATTTGTGAAACACTTGGTATATTAGAAGAACTTAATTACTTGCTTCTTTCATTCCTTTCAGAGTTCCAAAGCCCTGGAAATAGCAATGTACCCCTCAACCCTGACCACTGACTCTTTCTAACCTGTCTTCCCATCCACAGTACTTCTATATAATCCATATAGAGAAGGGGTTTGCTGGTCCTCTCCCCATCACAACCAACTCCTTACCAATGTGTGTGGTCAGATAAACCCATAAACATCAGGAATAGCAAGTGCCCTTAGAGTCCAGGGGTGGGGAACCTGCACCCTCGAGGCCACATGTGGTCTTCTAGGTCCTCAAATGTGACCCTTTGACTGAATCCAAACTTCAGAGAACACTCCCCTTAATAAAAGGATTTATTGTGTACAACTTGGACTCAGTCAAAATACTGCACCCAAGGACCTAGAAGGTTACATATGGCTTCAAGGCCTCAGGTTCTCCACCCCTGTCTTAGCCTGTGTGCCTTGTTTCTAGAACAGCACTTATAACCACCATCCAAGGAAGCCACCCTTATGGAGATGGGACCTAGTAACTGCCTATACAGTTTCTGTAGCCCCTGCCTCCTCAACAACCTCAACTGACAACATTTCTGGGTGAATTTAAGTCAGTACAAAAGGTATAACAAAGGAGGAAAGGTCAAAGTCAAAATTTTCCACTATGTTGCCCTGAGTTTTTATATATACTATCTATCAATAGCAAAACCTGAGTGCTTTGGTACTGCTTCTTGTCCAAAGATAAATTCAACCTCCTTATTCCAGAGGCAGCTCCTTCCCTTCCACCTTCTTCCCTTCCCCCAACCTTATAGCTTCATCTATTGAAATCCTTTGCTTTCTTCACATTCTGTCTCAGATACCAGCTCCTCTGTGAAACCCTCCATGGTCCTCCTAGATCAAAGAGACCCTTCTTTCCTTTAATCTTCCATGCCTTGGTTTGACCTTTTCCTATTTATTCATATGCTAATTTAGATTATAATTATTTATATACATGTTTTACCATTCCTGTTATATTGTAAGCATCTTAGAATTACTCACTTTCCATCTTCTCATTCCCAGGGACTAGCAGAATGTCTTGCACATAATGTGCCCTTATGTTTTTTAGGGATTGTAGTATGAATTATTATGATTTGCAAAGTGTGGGTGTTCCCCAAGGCTCCCTATCTGCTCTCTTCTCTCCACAAACTCCCCTTCTAGGCAATCTCATACATTCCTGTAGCTTCATTTATCACCTCTGTCTGTGGTTCTCAAATCTCTCTATTTCCCCCACTGCCATCAGTCAGTTCAAGACTCCATCTTCTTTCCAGGGAGTAATATCATGGCTCCCACACAGTCTTCCTATTTCTAATCTCCCACTTCTCCAATCTACCCTTTAAGCAGCTGGCCAGGTTGTCTTTTTCTAAAGTAAAAATCAAACCATGACACTTCCCTGCTGAAAAGTGTTATGGATTCCATTAGATGGGATGCAAGTTCCTTAACCTAACCCCTTATTATCTGAATCTGGTCTACTCTATAATCTTATTTTTACTTACCTTTCCACACTCTTCCTAGTCAAACTATGCATCAATCAATTTACTTATCTGTGAATATGTTAAGTTCCATTGGGGGAGAGAAGAATGACCTAATCTCTTCAAAGTCAAGGAGTCTACAACATGACACATAGAGAGATGACTATGATGAAAGGTAAAATGTGATAGAGAGAAAATAGAAGTCTCCATTCCTGTCTCTGTGTCTCCAGAGACTAGCACCTAGCCTGGGGGCTGGCTCTTAGGAGATACTTAACACAGGATAATTGATTAACTGAATGATTCCTCTCTTTCACACAATCTGAATTAGGGCGGAATGAAACTATGATGGAAAGAGGTGGGATGATGTAGATTCGGAGCCAGAAAATGCTGGGCTTTAATCATGGCTCAGATAACTACTCCCTGCCCTAGGACACATTCTTTAATGTCTCTAGGCATGAGTGTCCCCATACATAAAATGAGAGTGTTTCATCTTTAAGCCTCTGAGCCCGTGATCATTCTACATTGTTCTAACTCCATTCATTTGAACACATAATCTTTGAATGTTCACTTGTTGAACATCCCCTCAAGATTTTCAACTCAAGAACCAAGTAATCCTTGAAGAATTCCATGATTCCATCACCTAAAAACATCCTCTCCCTGTACATTGTTTCTTAGAGCATTTTGTCTAGACTTCTAATTTCCCTCTGTCACACTTTACCTTTGACCATATTTATCTTGCTTTGCATCACATTGCATACTCTTTCACCTGGAGGGAGTATGTCCTCTATTTCTGTCTTTGGCACCTAGCATAGTGCTTTGCACCCAGTAATCATTTAATAAAGGCTTATGGAATTGGATTGAATGTTGAGGTTTATAGGAAGCTCAGAAAAAGCCAGAGTTCATCAGTGAATAACATGATGAAACATTTTCTTTTCATTGTTTTTCACAAAAATAAGTTTAAATTCTAATAAATGAATGTTCTTTGCACAGTCAGTTTTGTCCTGACATTTCATTATAGAATGGTTTCAGCTTAGCCATCCATCTGTTTTGTTATGATTTGCTTTTTTCTGGTGATGAGGTGGGTCTCAGCAGTCAGATTCAATCACTTATGTTAATTTTTTGTTCTCTCAAAGGAAAAGATCAGAAAAATACTTTAAAATGTCAAGAAAGAAAGAAAGCTGGTTTCACAGAACCACAGTCTTCTCAGATTGTACAAAAGGTCATCCATCCTTTGCCTAAAGCTTTTGTAAAATTTTATTCTGGGACCATGAACTTCAGGAGACCATCCATTAAAGAAGGCTATTCTGTTCTCCTACGAGAAACAAATTTAAGCCCTACCATCACCCACCCCTGAACCACCATTCATCCTTTTCTTTAAAATATCCAGTTGGGGAAATGATTGAACAAGTTGTGGTATATGATTGTGATGGAATATTACTGTGCTATAAAAAATGATGAGCTTGGTGATCTCAGAAAAACATGGATAGACTTGCACAAAATAATGAAGAGCAAGATGGGGAGAACCAAGGGAATGTTGTATACCAGTAACAGCAGTAGTGTTTTAAAAACAATTTTGAATAAATAAGTCATTTTGACTATTATAAATACTCAAATTAACTATAAAGGAAATATTAAGGAAGATGCTATTTGCATTCAGAGAAAGAAGTTATATATAGAAGTATGTATACAATGATTTAGTATACCTGTGTATATATGTGTGTATATATTATATATATTTATATGTGTATACACATACACATATACATATACACTTACATATACACATACATATATAAAATTTGTTGCTAATGGTAAACATCCCTAGGGTGGGTGGAGGGGAAGAAAAAAAGGGAAAAAAAGAAATTTACATGCTAACTTTATTATATATTTAAAAGGAATAGCAAGTTCTACATAACAGATTTTCAGTTTCACTTGCAATCCTTTTGTTATACTATGTTACGGAAATGCTTATTTTATTTCATAAATTATTAATAAAATGAATAAAAATTGAAAAAAATATATCTACCTGAGATTTCATACATGAACCTTGGCCATTAGATCATGTGCTATAGCCACAATTACCAGAAAGTAAAGCTCTTGCCCACCAAAGTCCTTGGTCTTGTCAAATGGTTCAATATTAGAAACTGACAGGTTTTTTTTTTTTTCCAGTGGAAACATTATTAAAAGAAAGCCATTCCTATCTTCTGCTTCTTTGCTTCACTCTAAGGACTCTGGGACATTTTCCCCTGCTTCACAACTGAAGCTTCCCATATGTGTTGTCTCCCTCATCAGAAGGCAACCTCTCTGAGCATAAAGATTAGCTCAATTTTCTATCTGTATCCCCAGAACTTAGCACAATGATTGTGCTGAATAAATGCTCTCCCCCACCCCCACCCTCCACTAGTAATTAATGCATCTGGAAGTCTCGTGAAGGAAAATATACGGACAACTCATGGATAGAAGTAGGACAGATGTATTGCAAGAATAGCAGAAATAAAGCTAGGGTCCCCACAATTACAAAGGGCCAAAGCAATTGGATTGCCACCTCAGACTAGAGTGGGATTGAATAAAGGATCTGAAGGACAGTGATGATCCACGGTGTTGTATGACATTCATCCATAGGCTGTGACATCTGGATTGGGCTAACCTGGGTATCTGTGTGCATAACAATCACATCTCTCAATTACTTTCATGAGTGTCAGTCAAATGCTGTAACCAGTTTCACTGCCTTTGTTATCTACTTAATGAAAGTATTACCTGTTCCATATTGACTGAACATTCTATTCACTTTTCAACTCAGGTACTCACAAAGGCAGAAATTCTTTCTAAGAAAGATGCTATCTGCATCCAGAGAAAGAACTGGTGAATAGAAGTAAAAAGGTAACAATTTTACATATATACATACATAAGTGTGTATACACACACACACACACACACACACACACACACACACATGTTTGTGCCTAATGGTAGCCAGCCATCTTTAGGGTGGTAGGAGGAAAAAAAGAAATTTACATGATAATTTTGTTGTATGTTTGGACGAAATAGCAAGATGTGCATAGCAGATTTGCAGTTTCATGTGCAATCATCTTTTTTATACTATGATATGGAAATTCTTGTCTTATTCCATAAATTAAAAATAAAATTTAAAAAAGAAACTTTTTCTAAGCTGGAGTCCTTCTGTCCTTCCTTCTCTCTGTCTCTGTCTTTCTGTCTGTCTCTAGTTTTGCCCTCTGTCTGTCTGTCTCACTTTCTCACCCTCTCCCCTCCCTCACTCTCTCTGCCTGTCTGTTCCTTTCAATTTACTGCTAATGGTATAAAGCAGTTCTATTTTTATTTTTCCTAAATGTACCTTTCCCCTAACAGTTAAGGGGATCTTACTAATTCTAAGATCCTGTGATTTGGGGAACAGGTCTGTGTTTACTCTATTGACACCTCTTGATTTTTGTAAATTTGGATCCTATTAATTTTGTTCTTTGATTGAAATGCTAAACAGCCAGTTACCCCTCAGGGATTGCCATACAGATGACAGAGGACAAGGGAACATCCACTGCGGGTGACATGACACCCAAAGATTTATCTCCAGTTGTCTCCTCCATGGTTTTTCTAAGGCACAAAAACGTCCAATATCATAGTTGCTCTTTTGTGCTAAAGAAATGTTTCACCAAAATTACTACCAAAGTAGTCACAATCTCTGAGAGGAAGGACACTTTCCTAGCCAAAACACATATCAATTTGTTCAATTAGCCCAATTTACCCTAGCAGAGAGAGTGGTTTGGAATAGACAAGAGTGGAGTAGGTCAGGGGAGCAAGCCTTTTTATGCACTTACTAAGTTTCAGGCACTGTGCTTTACAAATATTCTCCCACTGATTTCAGAAAAACCTGAGAAGGCTTATATGAACTAATGCAAAGTGAAGTGAGTAGAACTAGAACATTGCACACAATAGCAGCAACATTGAAATGCTAACCAATTGTAAAAGACTTAGCCACTCTGGACAAGACAATGATCCATGAAATCTCCAAAGGACTCATGAGGTAAAATATTGTCTACCTCCAATTTATGGTCTCAGTGCCTATTGAAGCACATTTTTTCCTTATTTTTCTTGCTTATTTTCACAACGTGGCTAATTTGGAAATGTTTTGCATGACTTCATCTATATAATGGGAATCATAGTTTTTGCATTTTCAGTGGGTGGGATAGAGGAAGGGTAAGAATTTTAAACTGAAAATAAAGTTTAAAAAATTAAATGAAAATACAAAAAAATATCCCCCAAATATTCTCCCATTTAATCCTCACAACAAATCTGTGAGGAAGGTGTTATGATTTCCATTTTACAGTTGAGCTTGACAGACTCACCCAGGGTCACACTTCTAGGAAGTGTTTGAGGATGAATTTGAACTCAGGTCTCCCTGATTCCAGACCCAGCATCCTATCCACTACGATATCTACCTACCTTAAGAGTATAGAATACAGAATACTGAAGCAGTGTGGTAGAAATATCTAAGTAGCTAGGAGATTTGTAATGATTTATGTAACATACTCAATTCAATTCAATTTAGCTCAATTCAATAAGTATTTATTAAACGCATCACATATTCAAGCCCATTGTGCTGGACTGTGGACATTTCCAGGCAAAAATTTATCAGTCTTTCTGTTGAATATTGTTACTGGAAAAATTCAAAATGTGCACAGATAAGTTCAAAAAAATTTTTTGTGTTTCTAGTGGGGGTGTAGTGACTAGGAGGGAAAGGGCATACTAAAGACTTGGAGAATCATTAAAGACCTCAGGTAGGAAATGAAAAGTACTGGATAATTCATTTCTCCACCAATTATAAAGTAGCCACTATGTCTGAAATGTGGTACCCACATCAGAGAAGGAGTTGACTCAGTTATGCACAGTCGCAGTAGTGACGCTTGAAACGGAGTCTGCAAAGCTTAGAAGACTGATTTGAGCCTCCAAATGTAAGTGGGTGGTTGAGAAGACTAAGCAGGAAAGGTTGTTAAAAAACACAGAAGGAATTATCACAGGAATTAGGAAAGTAAGGGGGAGTGGGAATTTGCTACTCAGTAGGTCCAGAGAAATCATCAGCCATTGGAAAGCAAGTTAATAGATTAGCCTTTACATGCATGGTAGTTTTGTGGTCGGTCTAAGAGTCCATACTGGTCATTGACCTGGCTATTTATCTGTTCCTGTCTCAGTCAGCCAAGCAGCAGCCTTTAACAATGCAAAAAAAAAAAAAAATGCCTGTGGTAGATAATATCAGAGAGAATGCCTAAAAAATAAGAGAGTTAAGTTAGGGCACTATGTATTTTAAACAAAACAAAGAACCATCCAAGCAAACAATGGATAAGGAAAATTGGCCAGTAAGGCAGTAATCCAAAATGCATACCTGTTATTATTCATGAGATTTCTGAATGTTTATTTCATTTCCTCTTCATGTGACCAAGTAGTTCAGAATGAAAATGAAATCTTTGATCTTGACAGCAAAGCATTTGAGTACTTAAAAAAAAAAAGGCTTAAAAGCATCTCCATCATTTTATATATATATATATATATATATATATATATATATATATATATATATTTTTTTTTTTTCTTAAAGCAATTGGGGTTAAGTAACTTGCTCAAGGTCACACGGCTAGGTTTTTGTTTGTGTGGGTTAAGTGTCTGAGGCCAGATCCAAACTCAGGTCCTTCTAACTCCAGGGCCGGCGCTCTACTCACTGCGCCACCTAGCCGCCCCCATCATTATATATTTTACTGCAAATGAAGATTTATCTGATAATTGGAGGTAGGAAGGAAATAAGCATTTATTTAGCTCCTACTATGTTCTAGTCACCCTACTAAGTGCTTTACAAATATCTCATTTGATCTTCACAAAACCCCTGGTGGTAGGTTTTATTATTATAGTCTTTCATCCATAGCTGAGAAAACTGTGGTTAAGGCAGACAGAGATTTAATAACTTGCCTGGGGTCAGGTAACTAGTAATATCTAAGGCTAGATATGGACCCAGGTCTCCCTGACTCCAGTCCAGTGCTCTCTCCACTCTGTGACCCAGCTGCCGGTTATAGAGACAAATTATAATGAGAAATGGGAAGACTCTATAGTAAGGTTATTATTACTATTATTATCATCAATATTTAGAGGAGAAATGTTCTAGAGATTCTATGAATAAGGAACTTCAAATACCAAAGCAGGACTTTGCAGCCATTTGTGATGTCACCAATGTTTGTTGTTGTTTGGTCGTTTCAGACTCTTTATACCCCATTTGTGGTTTTCTTGGCAAAGATAATGGAGTGGTTTGCCATTTCCTTCTCCAGCTCATTTTATAGATGAGGAAATTAAGGCAAATAGAGCTAAGTGACTTGCCCAGGGTCACACAGCTAGTGTCTAAGACTTGATTTGAACTTGGGAAGATGTCTCTCTGACTTCTGGCCCAGTATTCTATCCAATGCTGCCACTTAGTGGCTGATTTGGCCATGAAATTTTCCTTTATTCATAGAACTCAATACTCTTGTAAAAATAAAAGCTGTCCTGTGGTATTAGGAGCAGGGAGGAGAGCATTATCCCTTTAAGACTACATCTCCCAAGTGACCAATAATACCTTAGTATTATTAGTAGTATTGCAATTATTCATAAAATACCTTTCATACTAGTGTGAAAAAAATTCCATCATATCTTCTCTGCCCATTTGAAGATGGATGCATTTTTATGTGTTTGTTACCATTTATATTTAGATGTAGTTCATTTGTATTGTTTGTATTGGAACCATTTTTTTCAGATATGGTTGACTATGAGCTCTTAGCTTATCTTTTATCTTAAAAGACAGAATTGATAAGCAAAAGTTTAGTCATACCAGAAATGGGCTTCATTCCTCTCTATATGAATCCCTATAGAGTGGATCTTTTTGTAACTGGAGCAGGTAATCTTAACTTGGGGTGCATGAACTTGGTGTTTCTTTTATTTGGTAATCATGTTTTGATATGATTGTTTTCCTTTGTGATCCTCTGTATTATACAGGGTGTCCCAAGAGCCAATTCAGTTTCAAGTTAATAAAGCTGCAAAGACATTCTGTATTTTAACATAAAAAAAAAATATGATTCTCTGAGATGAGATCCATCGATGTCCACACACAGTCTGTGGGGTCATTATGCAAAAGTGATTCATAATTCCCGGAATCAGAGGTTCATTTGACTTAAAAAAAATAAAACAAAACAATAACAATATTCTTGTTTGCAATAGATGTTCAGGTTTCGATCAAACATAAATGAGGCAAGAAATTGTCACATTTTCCTGATAGCTGATAAATATCAATGGAGTGATTTTTTTTAAAGGACAGAAGTCAGCTATCCTTACCTCTCAGATTTAGGGGAAATAAGTTAATTGCAGGAATAAATTTGGATTCTTCAGTGGAGAATTCCAGGTGTATGTTGAAAAATCTCAGATTTTGGTCAGGGCCCACATCTTAGCAGAAATTTAGCCAAAGTCCAATGGCAGAAATTCTAAGAAAAGAGTGACAAAATCTGTGGTACTAGATCCTATAAATTTGCATTAGAGAGGACATTCAGCTAAACATTTGTTTAGCAAGATTTTTAAGGGCTCTTGCTTGCCTGTATTGAGAGCTAGGAACTCTTAGGGAAAGTTCAGAATCAGCTGGAAAGAGAAGGAAGAGAGAATGGATTGTCCCAAAAGCAGCTGAACAGGGGAGAAGCCAGTCTTACCCCTAGAAAGACTGGAACTGACCCTTTCTCATAGAGGCTATGAGGTTTCCCCACCCCCCAAAGCTTAGGAGGAGACAGCAGGAGGAAGGAATGGACCATGAGAGGAGACCCCCTTTACAGGGGTGCCACGCTGATTGGCAGTGCACCTGACCTGAGTGAGGCTGATGACTTTGCACAGCCCTGCGTCACTTAATCCAAATAAGGACACCACCCTTCTGAGGTCATTGGTCCTCTTTAAAAACAAAGGATGAAGAAAAACAACAAAGAACTTTGGTCGGAGTCATAGCGGTTATTCTCGTGAGTCAGATCAGAAAGTTAGGGTGCTTGTACCACATGGTGGGGGCCAGGGGGCGCTGGGTCTGCCTAAAGAAGGGATTGGCTGCTCTATACAAAGTCCTCATTGCCCCACCCCATTTACAGCTTGGAGTGCTGGTTTGATTATTTTCAGTTGCTACTTTGAAAGCTAATCTTCAATTATTAAATAGTGCTCTAAAATGTATTCCATATTATCTTCCAGTAGACGGTGCCACGGAAGGGAAGGAGATGGCCAGGGTGGAACACATCCTTACCCCCAGCAGAATAGAGATGAAAGCTGGCTCTCACGGACCGCACCTCTCCCTACCCACAGGCTTGGCTGGAGGCAAGCCTGCCTTTTGGGACCTTCATCTTCCCTCCTCTCTCTTTTAGCCTTTCTTGCTTCTCTTGAGTGGAGGAGTAAAGTGAAAATTTTTGCATTCAGAAACTACTTCAAAGTGACCCGGTCTGCTGGGCATAAAAGAAAAAGCTCAAAGTTTCCAAGTCCAAGACAAGAGTAAGCCATTCCTCTTGTTATTTTAAGAGCTTTATTACTGTCAATTTTTAATAAAAAAAGTAATAATGTTCAAGCCCCAAGGCAGTGTCTCTTGCCAAGCTGAAAAAATGAGTCTTTCCAGTCAAATAAAGCTAGCACAAATAGTCCCAACCTTTCCTCCACTTAGTTCTCTCATATTTAAAGACAAAAACAATTAAAACAATTAAAAGCAATTAGGTCTTTATCAAGTTGAGGAGTGATCTAAAAATCCTAATAAAACAGTCACAAACAGTCTTTTTTCTTTTTTTCTTTTTTTTTTATTAATTTATTAGTTTAGTTTCAGTTAACAAGATTCAATTCCATAGTTCCTTGATTTTCAAATTTCCTTTACTTCCCTCCCCCCTCCCCTCATGACAGCATATAGTACAGTATAGGGTCTGCAAATGCATTCATATTAAACATTATTCCAATTACAAAGGCGTATTGTACTAGGTGGGATGCAAGATGGTAAGGAAGAAATAAAACCAAACAATGAGAAGAACAAGATCATTTAGTTTGCTTCCATCAGGATTCAGGCTCAGTTCTTTCTAGTTATATCTCTGGATGGCGCATTTCTCATTTTCTTGAGTCATTCGGGATTAACTTATATCACTGCATTGCTGAAAAGAGTCCAGTCTGTCATAGTTGGTCGTCACAGATAGGGTATGTCTGTGATTGTATACAAATTTCTTCTGATTCTACTCTTCTCGCTCAGCATCAGTTTGTATAAGTCTCTCCAGGTAATTATGAAATCCGTCACCTCCTCGTTTCTTATAGCACAATAAAATTCCATTACATTCATATACTACAACTTGTTTAGCCATTCCCCAATTGATGGGCACCCCTTTAGTTTCCAATTCTTTGCAACCACAAAAAGGGCTGCTAAAAATATTTTTGTACATATGGGTCTTCCTCCCACTTCTATGATCTCTTTGGGATATAACCCTTGAAGTGGTATGGCTGGGTCAAAGGGTATGAAATTATTTATAATCCTTTGGGCATAATTCCAGATTGTCTCCAGAATGGTTGGATGAGTTCACAACTCCACCAGCAATGTATTAGCATTCCAATTTGCCCACATCCTCTCCAGAATTTGTCACTTTCTTGTTTTGTCATCTTAGCCAATCTGACTGGAGAGATGTGGTATCTCCGAGTTGTTTCGATTTGCATTTCTCTAATTAATAGTGATTTAGAGCATTTCTTCATATGCTTATAGATATCTTTAATTTCTTTCTCTGAAAACTTCCTATTCATATCCTTTGACCATTTCTCAATTGGGGAATGACTTGTATTCATATAGATTGGGCTCAATTCTCTATAAATTTTAGAAATGAGTCCTTTATCAGAGACACAGGTTGTAAAAATTCTTTCCCAATTTCCCACCTCCCTCTTGATCTTGGTTACATTGGCTTTGTTTGTACAGAAGCTTTTCAATTTAATGTAATCAAAATTATCCATTTTGCATTTTATAATGCTCTCTAATTCTTGTTTGGTCCTAAAGTCTTCCCCTCTCCACAGATCTGTCAGGTAAACTATTCCTTGTTTTCCCAAATTGCTTACAGTATCATCCTTTACACCTAGATCATGCACCCATTTAGACTTGATTTTGGTATATGGTGTTAGATAGTGATCTATGCCCAGTTTCTGCCATACTGTATTCCAGTTTTCCCAGCAGTTTTTGTCAAATAGTGCATTCTTATCCCAAAAACCGGTGTCTTTGGGTTTATCAAACAATGGATTGCTATATTCATTAACTGCTGGGTCTCCTGCACCTAATCTATTCCATTGATCCACTACTCTACACCTCTGCCAGTACCAAGCAGTTTTGATGACTACTGCTGTATAATACAGATTAAGATCTGGCATAGCTAGTCCACCTTCCCTAGCATTTCTTTTCATTAATTCCCTTGATATTCTAGACCGTTTGTTTTCCCAAATAAATTTTGTTATTATTTTGTCTAACTCTACAAAGTAGTTTTTTGGTAAATTGATTGGAATGGCACTAAATATATAATTTAGTTTGGGTAAAATTGTCATTTTTATTATATTAGCTGGACCCGGCCACGAGCAATTGATATTTTTCCAACTATTTAGATCTGTTTTTATTTGTGTGAGAAGTGTTTTGTAGTTGTGATCATATAGATTCTGGGTTTGTTTTGGCAAGTAGATTCCCAAATATTTTATAATGTCTACCGTGACTTTAAATGGGATTTCTCTTTCTATCTCTTGCTGTTGAGTTTTATTAGAGATGTATAGGAATGCCAAGGATTTATGTGGGTTTATTTTATATCCTGCAACTTTGCCAAATTTATTTATTGTCTCAAGTAATTTTTTACTTGATTTTCTAGGATTCTCTAAGTATATCATCATATCATCTGCAAAGAGTGACAGCTTGGTCACTTCTTTGCCTAATTTGATTCCTTTGATTTCTTTTTCTTTTCTAATTGCTACTGCTAACGTTTCTAGTACCAGATTGAATAAGAGGGGTGATAGTGGACACCCTTGTTTCACTCCTGATCTTATTGGAAAGGCTTCTAGTTTATCCCCATGGCATATAATACTTGCTGATGGTTTTAGATAGATGCTAGCAACTATTTTAAGGAAGGCTCCATTTATTCCTATACTTTCTAGTGTTTTTAATAGGAATGGATGTTGTACTTTGTCAAAAGCCTTTTCTGCATCTATTGAGATGATCATGTGGTTTTTGCTAGTTTTGTTGTTGATATGCTCAATTATATTGATGGTTTTCCTAATATTAAACCATCCTTGCATTCCTGGAATGAATCCTACCTGATCAGGGTGTATTATTTTTGTGATAAGTTGTTGGAGTCTTTTGGCTAATATTTTATTTAGAATTTTTGCGTCTAAATTCATGAGGGAGATTGGTCTATAATTTTCTTTCTCTGTTTTATCTCTTCCTGATTTAGGAATCAGTACCATATTTGTGTCATAGAAAGAGTTTGGTAGGACTCCTTCTTCACTAATTTTCCCAAATAGTTTGTAGAGTATTGGAATCAGTTGTTCTTTAAATGTTTGATAGAATTCACTAGTAAACCCATCTGGCCCTGGAGATTTTTTCCTAGGGAGTTCATTGATGGCTTGTTTGATTTCTTTTTCTGAGATGGGGTTATTTAGGTAATTCACTTCCTCTTCAGTTAATCTGGGCAACTTGTGATTTTGTAAATATTCATCCATTTCACTAAGATTGTCATATTTATGTGCATACAATTGGGAAAAATAATTCCTCATTATTTTTTTGATTTCCTCTTCATTGGAGGTAGATTCACCCTTTTTATTTTTGATACTCATAATTTGGTTTTCTTCTTTCTTTTTTTATCATATTGACTAAGGGTCTATCAATTTTGTTGATTTTTTCATAAAACCAGCTCTTAGTTTTATTTATTAATTCAATGGTTTTCTTAATTTCAATTTTATTAATCTCACCTTTGGTTTTCAATATTTCTAATTTAGTACTAAATTGGGGATTTTCAATTTGTTCTTTTTCTAGCTTTTTCAATTGCATGTCCAATTCATTGACCTCCCTTCTCTCTGCTTTAATTAAGTATGCACTCAGGGATATAAAACTTCCCCTGAGAACTGCCTTTAGTGCATCCCACAAATTTTGGTATGTTGTTTCATTATTTATCATTCTCTTGAATGAAATTATTGATTGTTTCTATAATTTCTTCTTTGACCCACCAATTTTTTAGGATTAAATTGTTTAGTTTCCAATTAGTTTTTAGTCTATCTTTCCATGGCCCTTTATTGCATATAATTTTTATTGCATCATGATCTGAGAATGATGCGCTTAATATTTCTGCCTTTCTGCACTGGATTGTGAGGTTTTTATGCCCTAGTACATGGTCTATTTTTGAGTATGTACCATGCACTGCTGAGAAGAAAGTAAATTCCTTTTTATCCCCATTCAGTTTTCTCCAGAGATCCATCATATCTAGTCTCTCTAAGATTCTATTCACCTCCTTAACTTCTTTCTTGTTTATTTTGAGGTTAGATTTATCGAGTTCAGAGAGGGGGAGATTAAGGTCCCCCACTAGTATAGTTTTGCTATCTATTTTTTCCTCTAATTCCTTTAACTTCTCCTCTAGGAATCTGGATGCTATACCACTTGGTGTATATATATTAAGTAGTGATATTGCTTCATTCTCAATAGTGCCTTTTAGTAGGATATAGTTTCCTTCCTTATCTCTTTTAATTAGATCTATTTTTGCTTTTGCTTTATCTGAGATAAGTATTGCTACCCCTGCTTTTTTTACTTTAGCTGAGGCATAATAAATTTTACTCCAACCTTTTACCTTTACCCTGTGGGTATCCCTTTGTTTCAAATGTGTTTCTTGAAGACAGCATATTGTAGGATTATGGTTTTTAATCCATTCTGCTATCCGCCTCTGTTTTATGGGAGAGTTCATCCCATTCACATTCACAGTAATGATGACTATCTGTCTCTTCCCTTCCATCCTATTCCCTCCCCTGTTTATGTTTTTGTTTCTTCCTTCTCCCTTCCCCTCCTT
>WOXC01002147.1:0-257755 GCA_011680675.1 Gymnobelideus leadbeateri | reverse complement strand
ATATATATATATATGTATATATATATATATATATAATCACCAGGTAAAAGAATATATGTACAATATGTATATTTATATCATTATAACCACCTAAGATATATTTATATAATATATACACTATATTTATATACACTATATATATATATATACACACACATTATTTACACACACATATCACCCATTGAAAGAATATACATATACAATGCGTGTATAATATCACCAAGTACTACATATGTGTGTATGTGTATTATCACCACATGAAACAATGTATTATAAATTACAATATATGGCATAGATGTTACATATATTACACATATATGTGTGTGTGTGTGTGGGTGGGTGGGTGTGTATCCCTCATGATGTCACCACCTTAATTCAAGCATTTTTCTTTTCTTGCCTAGACTACGGAAATAACCTCTTCATTGGTCTTTTTGATTCAAGTCTCTCCCCACTCCAATTCATTCTCACAGAGTGACAAAATATTTCTTCTTCCTGAAATATAAATTTCAGAATGTAATATCACATCACACACTTAATTTATTCAGTTCTTTTGTTTACTTTTAAAGTAAAATTTAAAACCTATATTACAACATGGACTTTTTCTACTTTTCTAGTCTTCTTGTACACGATATTTTTCTACCAACTTAATGCTATGGCTATACATATATTCCCAACATTTGAAACTCCACTTCCCCTCTCTGTGCCTTTGCATTGGCTGTGTTGCATCCTTGGTATGATCCAGGTCTTTACTTATTCATCTTTGAATCACTATATTTCTTTGAATTTCATCTTCCAGATGAAATACTTCTTTTTATTATTAGTGTTTTGGTAATAAATTATAAGTTTTCCTTAGCAGCAAGTGCTTTCTCTTTACTTCTAACATATGCAAATATATATATATATATATAGTTTCTAGCTTTTGAATATAAGCTCCTTGAGAGAAGGAACTATTTTGTTTTGTTTATTCTTTGTATCCTAGCACTTAGCACACATTGTATCCTAGTACTTACTCAGAAATAGGATTTGGACCACTGATTTAACTGATATAGGGAAGTCCCAGGTGAGGATATACCCTCTGCTAAAGCAGATCAGGACCTTTTTCAAGACATAGTTTTAAAGAATTGACTAAAGTAGTGATGTCAAACTAAAATAGAAAGAAGAAACAATAATCCATACATAATGATTCCTGAGGGCCACATACTAACTTAAATTTAAAATGTAATATGTTTTATTATATTTTTATTTTATTAAATATTTTTCAATTGCATTTTAATCTGGCTTTTTGGATATTTAAAACTGCTGTCAGCACATGAGCCACATATTTTATACCTCTGGCTTAAATCACTAAAAGATTAAATAACTTGTCTAGGGTCATATAGCCAGGATGTGTCAGATGTAGGAATTAAAGCCAGGGTTTTATGGCTGCAAGGTCAGCTCTCTGTCAACTCTATTATACTCCAGGCAGCTTCCTATGACCTTCTCTTGCTGGTTGCCCTAATATTATCTTGATTAAAATGGAGGCCCTGTATCCCAAGAAAGAATAAGAAGACAGTAGTGAAGTTAGAGGAAATAGAGGAAGATATTAGAGATAAGTGTATGGGAAAAGAGGAGCAGAGAAGAGAGAAGAGAAAGAATGACTGCCTTTAAAGTCAGTAAAGAAATGGGGACTGATTCTACCAATAAGAGTCTGTCCACTGTAACTCTAAATTACCAATCCTTTTGTTACTGATAGTCAAGTAGAGGACTTCTATGTGTGTTTTAAGAAAGGTGTAGAGTATGTGCCCTACTCCATGAGACGTGTCCTTCAGAATAATACCTATACTTGGTAATGTCATCCAGCAGATTATATCAGAAGATCATAGATTTGAAGCTGGGAGATATCTTAGAAGTAAACTCTTCCAATCCCTTCACTTTATATGTAATATTTTTACCAACTAAATCTTCATAAAGATCAAAATCATGAGTGTAAAGGCATAGGAATTAAAATTTAAAGGATTTTTTTCAGGGTCAGAAGAATTATCCCATGCTGTGAAAGGGCTCTATGTTTGAATAGCTCGGGTGTATACGATTAAGCTAACAAAGATAATGAAATTACTCCCCCAGATTGTGTCTTTACACTTTGTTCCCATACACTTATCTGCAAAAGAACTGAAAGTATAACTGACTGAATTAAGACTGACCATCCTAAGCCAAAGAAGTATCTTAAGCTGAGAATTTAACCTAGACTAGAAAAAAAGGAGACATTAGCCCTCTCTCACCTTCTGCCAGGAGGAGATAAACTGCTACTATGAGGAAGTCAAAGTAGAAAATTTTCTACCAGTCTTAAGCTAAGGGCCACTGCCTATGTGGAAAGAAAATGGTAACACACCCAAGAATCCTGGCATTCCAAATAATCAGCTCACATAGCAGAGAACTGAAGAAGTGTCTGGTATAATATGCCTAGCCAATCTGGAATGACAGATTAGTGGTCTATCTGTCTAGTCTAGTCCAGGAAAAAACCACGTTCAGTAACTGATGTAGCTGCTCGTTCAGCCCATCTGCTGATTCCTGTGAGGTCCTAGCTTGGCAGCTAAACAATGTGTAGCCAAGATAATATTCCTCATGATGAATAAGCCCAGCTGACTTGGTCATAAAGTAGAGACACCTATGTTTAGTAATGAGTCAGCCCAGCTAAGCCATGGAGTACCTTATCATTGACTATGACATGTAATTAAATTTATGGGGGTCTTCTACAAAGTTTTTTCAAAATGAGGTATGTGGACAACAATGGGTTGAATTCAAAGGGGGCATAAATTTGGATTAGAAAAAAATTATTATTACTATTAATTATTATTACTAATATTTACTATATATTACTATACTATATACTAATAATTTACTAATATTATTACTAATATTTAAATATGTTTATAACTAGTATATTACTTGCCTTCTCAATTGTAATAGTAATAGTAACAGTAATTTGAAGATCTTCCTTGCCCTTTGATAAACCTAAGGGAATTTGAAGACCTTCCCTGATTTAAAGATTTTCCCTGCCCCCAATAGGCTCAATGTAGCCATGTGGAGCCTGTGGTGGGAGGAGTTGGGATACACCCAGAGAAAGCTAGGCTCATGAGTGTTGGTTTGTGGGAAGGGTAAAAGATGGTCTGGCTATGTGCTGCTCTACTGCATTGTGCTGTACTAACTTCTATGTTGCTGGTTTGGTTTCCTGGTTTTGGGATTTGGTTTTCTGGGAGGTTTTGCCTTATTCCTCCCCAGCAAAGGAGTGGGATAAGTGCACAGAACTCTGTGAAAACTGGTAACTGAGGTTAAAGAAGGGAGAGTCTAGAGATTTAGAAACATGCTTGCAAGGAATACCAATGAAACCAGGGAGAGAACTGGAAGGATTGTGTAGAAGGTGCTGGTTCGCTTATTATATATAAGAGCAGAGACAAGCTGCTATAAAAGAAAGCTCAGATGGAAAGAAAGTTAGCTGTTTTGAATGAGAGTGGCTTGTTATAGTGTTTGGGCTCTCCTTTAGAAGAGCAAACTGGAAAGTCTCATGTGGTAGAAGAAAAAACTGTTAATTTAGCTCTCAAAAAGAAGCAGAACAAGTAATAGGAGAAAGGTTCATTCAGTTTTGGCAGAGGCTGACCCTAGTTGCTCAGCAACAACTGCCAGGAGAGTATGTGGATGGAAAGTAATACAATGTTACATCACCAGACTTTTACAAGAGAAGAACTTAACCTTTATGAAAGCAGGAGGTACTAGTGGGGCCTATGATGGCAAACAAAGAAGTCTTTAGCACCTTGTTTCAGCTACGTAATTATTTCACACCTTGTTTCGTTCAAGTTTTGTTTGAGTCTTGCCCTTGATGACATCAAGTCTTTCCTTAAGAAACAGGACTTCTGAAACCCATAGTGAGAGTGACTTGTCAAAGACAGGAATAGAGAAGAGCTAATGACCATATATAAAGAGAAGTCCAAGCTGGGAGAGAGCAGAACTAAGAAGAGGAATGGGTGTGGAGGCTAGCACTCTATTTGTTCTGTCTGTGTAGATTTTTATTTGTGATATTTTTACAGAAGCCCTGGGACCTTACTGGAAGCCCTGAAAGAGGATTTTCTTATTGTCTGTTTACAGAAGGCCAGGAGCGGGGTTTCACAAATCCTGGGACTATACTGACAATTTGTATTGAGTTCTCAGACCTTGTTGGTGATTCTGTGTTGATTTCACAGGCAGATAATGGTAATGGCAATGTGGATGAATGTTATTGTGGCTCTGTTAATATTTTTCCTCGCAGAAACAGAAACTGTAAAGGACTTGCTGTGGACTTTAGACTGTGAACTTCAATATGGAATGGGTACTGGACCAGGAGGTGAGAGCTACCTACCTGTGAATCCAAGTGACAGTTGGATAGATTCAGGGAGGAACTGCTGGGATGGAAGAAGACCAAGGAACAAACCTACAGTCAATATGAAAAGACCTCTCCTTGGGCACTTAATGCTGACTGAGATCATGACTTACTGTGGCCTAGGGGTGGGGGAATTTTGTACTCTACCTTATACCTCTTAAGGATAACTGAATTAAGGATGATTCGAAACTAATCTCCAATCAAGAAGAAAGAAGACTTTTTGACTGAGAGATTGACAATGTGACCAAGGAGTGGAGAACTATGACCTTTGTATTTTGTGTCCCTTAAGGATGCTTGCTCCTTAAGGATGACTGAGTTAAAGGTTTACTGAATGCAGTGAGTAGAGCGCTGGCCCTGGAGTCAGAAGGACCTGCGTTTGGATCCAGCCTCAGTCACTTAACCCACACAAATAAAAACCTAGCCCTGTGACCTTGGGCAAGTTACTTAACCCCAATTGCCCTAAAAGGGGCAGCTAGGTGGCGCAGTGAGTAAGAGCTCCGGCCTCGGAGTTGGGATGACCCGAAATCAAATCCGGCCTCAGCAAATGAGCACCCACACATAAATAATGACTAGCCATGTAACCTTGAGCAAGTTACTTAACCCCAATTGTGTAAAAAAAAAAAAAAGGTTTACTGAATGATATCTTTTAAACTTTAAAATTATGTGGCCAGTTTAGTGATAAGTTATTAAGCTATAACTTTGTGAATGCTGTACTTTAGATCAGAACTCTAAGGTTTGGATCACATAGTATAGTGAACTCTCCATTTATCCAGAAATCCACTGAACCAGTTCTCTAGAAACTGCTTGTGCTTGGCTTTACAAGGCTAGACAGAGTTCAGGGAGATAACTGAGCATTTCACTTAGGAGGAGATTACTCATATATTAAGTAGATTCACCAAAAAGATGGGAGAATGGTTGATGTCTTGGATGGTGAGAATCAATGATGAAGGGGTTGGAGGAGTATGGGTAGGTAGTGTGGTTTACTTGAAATTTATAGGCACTTGTCAGAATTATTTTGTCCAACAAGCTTTTATAGATTTTCATATGCAAGGGGGTAACAATACCACCAATGTGTTAGTTTTAGTTTCTTTTCTGATGAATGCAATAAAATGTATCCCACTGATTCTATGTGGCCTAGTAGAGACAGAACCTGCTATGTTTTTAGGGACTATGAGAAAGTTGAAGGAGGAAGCAATGAAAACTACTATCATGTTTGGAGATATAAATGAGTATCACAGTATCACCTTAGCAGGTTCTCATAGAAATAGTATAGTGAAGATGGCTCTTCCTGCTTATAAACAACTACTTCTGACTCTACTAATTGGTGAAATAAGGCACTCTCTTTCGGAGTTGCTGCTTAAAATTTCACAGCTAAGTGGCTTGGGAGAATGGGAAAAAGATAAATTTCCTTGACAGAGAAGAATAAATAGCCAGCAGATTCAATGTCAGAATAGATTCACAAGAAGAGAATTATTTATTGCTTTATTGAGAAAAGGGGTTGATTTTGGAAGAATTGATGGCATTCCAACTAATGAACTATACAAAATGTATCAAGAAAAGGAGCTTGATGTTAGAAGGAATAGAGAATAGTGAGAGCTGCCCCTACAGATATTCTTGAACCATTGTATCCAATTTTGTCATATCTTCAGGAAGACTCAGAATAAAGAAAGTGCTGTCACAGGTGGAGGTATTCAGTGTGCTGGATTTATGACAGTACATGAAGTTAATAAAAAAGAACAAGGAGGAGAGTGTCTTTTATTCTACCACAAATGAGGCTATGATGCTAGGTTCATGGACTCCAGAAACATGGATAACCCTATATTTCTTTTTGGCTTTATGTCTGTTAAACTTGTTTGTGAGATTTGTTTCCTGCAGGTTTAATACCCTGCACCTGCAGATGCCTGATCACTTAAGTCAGATGTCACCCCCTGTCCATGACAATTGTGTCACCCCTGGACCAAATGCCAGCTAAAGAACTGACCTCTCAAATGGGAACCCTTGGGGCAAACAAAGCTCTACTTCCAATTTCACCAGGAAGTAGCTTTACGTAGGCTATAATGAGCTATAGCTATAGCTTATTCCAACATTTTGAGCCATATTTATTCAAGGGTGAAATGATGGGGTGGTGCTTGTACCCAAGGCTCCACCCTAAGATATTGTTTAATATGCTTATTTTCTGCTATTCCTATTATATTTTTGTAAAGTGCTGTTGACACCAGTTACCTCTAAACTTCCACTAACCTATGTAATGAAAGGTATTGTTAATATAATTTTGTTATGTGAGGGAAATGAAAGATTAGGGTCCAAATATAATGGTAATGGGAATTTGAAGACCTTCTGTGCTTTGAAGATCTTTCCTGCCCTGTAATAAGCTGAATGTAATCACATGAAGCCTGTGGTGGGAGGAGTTTGCTAAAGTGGGGAGCAGAGCCCACAGGAAGCTGGGAGTCAGAGCAGCTAGATGGTGGAGGGAGAAGAGGACAGACACAGGCAGACAGGTAGGCTTGTGAGTGTTGGTTTGTGGGAAGGCTCAAGGATGATGTGACTCTCTGGGCTGTTATGGTGCATTAACTGCTTGTTGCTGTGATGGATTCAGCTTTATGGTTTGTGGATTTGTATTCTAATGTCTGAATAAATGTTTTTCTGCTGTCTCCTATATGGAGCATGTGCTGTATTTTGTGATTAAGCACAAAACTGGCATATTCACAGTCACTGTTGCCGCTGTGAATATTGTGCTAGTGCTACAGCAATGGATAAAGAAGTAACTAGAGGAAAAGATAGAATTTAAAACTAAAATTAAAAAATAATGTTGAAAATAAATAATAATTTTGGTAAAAACTACAAAATTAACTATTATTAAAACAACAACAACAACATATTATTCCTAAAGGAAAAACAGACAGTGAGACCATGGAGTTCTGTTACTGTGAATTGCCTTGGATGTTTATGCCCATGTTTTGTATTTCCACTGTAGCCAAGTGATTTTTATCTCTGTTTAAAATTCAGACTTGACTTGCCTTAATGATAACACCATCTTTAAAAAATGGAGGGATGCATAATGGTAATTTTTATTATGCATCTGTTTCTCACCAACAATAAGGAACAATTATTTTCCTCCCCTGTTTTTCCCCTATCCACTCTCCCAGAATAGCAGTTCCACAAGATGTCGCTTCCTCCAATCTGCTCTCTCCCATATCTTCTCCCATACCCCCTTCGACTTTTCCATTAGAGGAAGGTGAATCTCTGTGTCCCAATGCCTGCACATCTTATTTCCCAATTACAAGCAAAAGAGTATTAATAATAGTATTTATATATATATATATATATATATATATATATATATATATATATATATATATATATATATATATATTTGAAGCATTTAATTTTAAGCATTTAATTTTTTAGCCTTCCTTATTCTCCCCCTCCTTTGCAACCACTTCCCCTACATGAGATAGTTTACCCTACCCTGTCTCTCCCCATCTCCACTTGCCACTTTCCTCTCTCACCTCATAATTTCATCCCTTGAGTATTCTCCCTTCCCAAGAAATTCAACCTATGCCCTCTATCCATATATAACTGTAACCATATACACACACATTCACTTATGTATTCATATGACCACACACCCTTCTTCCATTATTTTCATAGTGAGAAAGATATCATCAGTCACAGTTATTGCTTTTCCATATAGGAATGTAAATAGTTCAACTTTGATAAGTTCCTTTTGATTTCTTTTCCCTGATTACCTTCTCAGGCATCTCTTGCTTCTTGCGTCTGGATGTCAAATTTTCTATTCAACTGGTTTTTTCCTCAAGAATGCTTGAAAGTCCTCTATTCCACTGAATGACCATATTTTCCCCTGAAACAAAATACTCAGTTTTGCTGGGTAGGTGACCCTTGGGTTCATTCCCAGTTCTTTTGCCCTCTGGAATATCATATTCCATGCCCTTCGATCTCTCAGTGTAGTAGCTGCCAGGTCCTGGGCTATTCTGATTGTGTTTCCACAATATTGAAATTGTTTCTTCCTGGCCACTTGTAGTATTTACTCCTTGATCGGGGGATTCTGGAACCTGGCTATAATAGTTCTGGGAGTTTTCTTTTTGGGATCTTTTTCAGGAGGTGATCTGTGGATTCTTTCAACCTCTATTTTGCCCTCTGCATCTAAATCATCAGGGCAGTTTTCCTTGAGAATTTCTTGAAGGGTGATTTCTAGGTTCTTTCCTTGATCATGGCTTTCAGGTAGTCCAATAATTTTTAAATTGTCTCTCCTTGCTCTATTCTCCAGGTCAGTGGTTTTTCCCATGAGATATTTCACATTGCCTTCTAATCTTTCGTTTGTTTGGATCTGCTTAACAGCATCTTGATTTCGCATAAAGTCACTAGCTTCCATTTGCTCCAGTCTAACTCTGAAGGAATGAATCTCCTCAGTGAACTTTGAGATTCTTTTTCCATCTGGCAAATTCGACTTTTTAAGGCATTCTTCTCCTCATTGCCCTTTTGGGCCTCCTTTGCCATTTGAGTTAGTCTATTTTTTAAGGTGTTGTTTTCCTCAGTCAGGCTGTTGACCCTCATTTCATACTTTTCCTGCATCCTTCTCATTTCTCTTTCCAATTTTTCCTCCACTTCTCTTATTTGATTTTTAAAGTCCTTCTTAAGGTCCTCTATGGCCTGCAACCCGCTCATGTTTTCCCCTGGGGCTTTTGGAGCAGGACTTCTGACTTCACAGTCCTTTTCCCGCTCTATGCCCCCAAAATAGGAGTCTAGGGTTGCATTTTTCTGTTTCCTTTGCCTTGGCATGTTGGCACTTAATTGCTTGACTTTTGGGCTTGTTGCCACACTATGGCTTTAAGGCCAGCTAGAGGAATTTTCGTCCTGAACGTGTGGGGGGCAACTTCCGTTTCTGGCAAGCTGTAAACCCACCCACAGCTTCCACTCTAGATCACAATCCAGATCCAGGGAGGTTAAAGCAAGAGAGATTACCCCCCAAGACTGATCACTGGATCTCCCCACTATTTGTAGGCTGGGAGCCGGAAATGCCTATGAAAACTACAAAATGGCGTGTCTCCTCAGCGGCTTCTAGCCCCCAGGGGAGGGAGCTGACACATTTCCCAAATACAGGTCCCAAAGTCCATAGGACGCTAAGCTCTTACTTTGTCCTAGGCATGTCTATGTTGATAATTCTGGAGTCGCCACGGCTCCTGGTGTTCTGGGGTTCCTCCAGCTGGCTGCTGGCCCTGCCGCCCTGGGGCTAAAACCTCTGCTCACGCGGACCTGGGCTTGGCTCGGCTCGGCTTCTGAGCTCTGAGCTCTGCGCGCTGCCGGTTCCCAGACCGCTGCACTGGGGGCTGCTGGGCTGTCCTCAGTGGGAGGTTAGCTTCTCTGTGTCGTTCTGTGGGTGCTTGGGCTCCAAAAGTTGTTCAGAGTCCTTTTTTACATAGTTTGTGGGGAATCTGGGGGCAGAGAGGCTTGGATGAGCTGTTTCTACTCCGCCATCTTGGCTCCGCCCCCCCAGTGGATTCTTTCAACCTCTTGAAGGATGATTTCTAGGTTCTTTCTTTGATCATGGCTTTCAGGTAGTCCAATAATTTTTAAATTATCTCTCCTGGATCTATTTTCCTGGTCAGTGGTTTTTCCCATGAGATATTTCACATTGCCTTCTATTATTTCATTTGTTTGGATCAGTTTAACAGCCTCTTGATTTTTAATAAAGTCACTAGATTCCATTTGCTCCAGTCTAACTGTGAAATAATGAATCTCCTCAGTGAGCTTTTGCGATTCTTTTTCCATCTGGCAAATTTTGCTTTTTATGGCATTCTTCTCCTCATTGCCTGTCTGACCCTCTTTTGCCATTTGAGTTAGTCTATTTTTTAATGTGTTATCTTCCTTAGGCAGGCTGTTGACTGTCATTTCGTAGTTTTCTTACATCTTTGTCATTTCTCTTCCCAATTTTCCTCCCACTTCGCTTATCTGCTCCTTGAGGTCCTCTATGGCCTGTATCCAGCTTGCATTTTCATTTGGGGCTTTTGGTGCAGGAGTTCTGACCTCACAGTCTTCCTCCATGCTTTGATCTTCTTTGCCCCTAAAATAGGAGTCCAATGTTGAATTTTTCTGTTTATTTTGTTTCTTTTGCCTAGGCATGTTGCCACTTAATTACTTGATTTTGGGGCTTGTTGCCAAAGTAGGACTCTGCCACCAGACAGGACAGCTTCAGTCCCAAACAGGGGTTCTTCACAACTTCAGCAGGTTGGGTGGCCTCTTTGGAGCCTCCACCTTCTCTGGCAAATTGGATACCCACCCCAAACCTCTTCCCCAGGCCACAATCCAGATCCAGCCAGTTTAAAGCAAGAGCGATTAACCCCCAGACTGATTGCTGCATCTCTCTACATTTCACAAACCAGGAGCTAGAGTCTCCACTGACGTTGCAAAATGGCTTCTGTGCTGCATTTCTTCAGCAGCTTTTAGCCCCCAGGGGAGGAAGCCGATGAGTTCCCCAAATGCTGGTCCCAAAGACCATAGGGCACTAACCTCTCACTTTATCCTAGGCATATCTGTGCTGATAATTCTGGAATCACCACAGCTTCTGGTATTCTGGCGTCCCTCCAGCTGGCTGCTGGCCCAGCACCCTAGGGCTAAAACCATGGCTCATGTGGCCCTGGGCTCAGCTCCCAGAGTGCTTCACTGTTGGTTCCCATTGTGCTGTGTTGCCTGCTCTCAGAGCTCTGTGCTCATCACTCCCAGCAGGGCTGCTGGGTTCTCCTTCGCGGGAGGTTAGCTTCTCTGTGTAGTTCTGTGGGTGCTTGGGCTCCAGAAGTTGTTCAGAGTCCCCTTTTACATTGTTTAGAAGTTGTGTGGGGCAGAGCACATTGGAAGTGCTGTTTCTACTCCGCCATCTTGGCTCTGCCCCCAGAGAGATCCATTATGATGACATGGGAGATCAAAACAAAAACTTTAAAGATGACAACAATGTCAAAACATCTATATGAAAAGCTTCAAAAAAGAATAGGAATTCATCCCAAGCCTAAAAAGACCTCTTGGAAGTCCTAAAATAGGATTTTAAAACTCAAATAAGAGAAGTAGATGACAAATTGGGGAAAGAAATGACAACAATGCAGGAAAAATATGAAAAAAAGTCAGTAGCTTAGAAAAAGAAAACAACTCCCTTTTTAGGAGTTCAAAAACATCTAATTTTTAGTAGATTTGGTGGAATGGAAAACAAAGTATAGTTCAGCACAGACCAAATTAGGAAACTGGAAGCAGGTTTGGGAGTGACTGAATGAGCAGAGGCAATAGCATCAGCCCCATCAAACCAGGAGAAGGTTTTGGGAGTGATTGAATGAGAAAAGGCAATACCAGTAGCAGTATCAATGGCAGAGGCTGCCTCTGGAACTCTCATCCTACAGACCGTAAGGGGTTCAGACAACTGGTCAGATATAAAAGACTCATGTAGGGTCTTTTAGCTAGCACTTAAGTCAGCACTCTGTTGCTTTGCCCATACTCAGGTCTAGGTCCTAGGTGACAATTCCATGGTGAAGAGGAGCACTAGAATGGCAGAGCTTACAGTTAAAGCAAAGGGGTGATTTGGGGGTGTCCCTTCTTACAGTTCCAGGGCAGAAAATAGTGCTTGTTGTCTCTCATATCAGGGAGTAATAAATACCTCTCCTTAGATCATATAACCTCAGAAGGACTGAAAACTTACATGTTTCTAGAAATATATTTGAAAATATTTGTACAATCCCCCCCCCCCCTGAAATATAGGAAAGAACACTCTCCACCTTGGAAGCAAAGCCTTATTTAAAAAAAAGACTTCAAATTCAACTGATGAACTGGGGAAATGAGCAAAAACTGAAAAAAAAAAACTCAACTCTGACTATTGAAAGTTACTATGGTGACAAGGATAATAAAAACAGACACTGAGAAGAAGAGAGCAAAGTCAAAGTTCCTTTATTCAAAGCCTCCAAGAAAAATGTGCATTGGTCTCAGGTCATGAAAAAACTCAAAAAAAGATATTGAAATTTGAGTAAGAGAGGTAGAAGAAAAATTGGATAAAGAAATGAGAGTGATGCAAATAAATAATGCAAAATGAATAAACAGGTCGGTAAAATAGACACAAAAAATACTGAAGAAAATAACATCTTGAAAAACACAGTAGACCAAGCAGTATGAGATCCAAAAAAAAAAAAATAATAATAATAAATAAAACAATGAGGAGAAGTATGCCTTAAAAAGTAGATTTGGCCAAATGGAAAAGGAGTTCCAAGAACTCACAGAAAAAAAAATCTTTGAAAATTAAAATGGGACAATTGGAAGCTAATGACTTTATGAGAAATCAAGAAACTATAACACAAAGATAAAGAATGGGAAAAAAACAACATAGAAGCCAGTGTGAATTATCTCATTGGTAAAACAAGTCACCTGGAAAATAGAATGAAGAAAGATAATCTAAATATTATTGTACTACTTGAAAGCCATGATAAAACACACACACACACACACACACACACACACACACACCAAATAAACCAAAAATAAAAACCCAAAAAACAAAAAACAAGCCTAGACATCACATTTAAAGAAATTGCCAAGGAAACCTGCCCCAATATTCAAGAACCAGAGGGTAAAGTAGAAATTGAAAGAATCCGTCAAGCAGACCCCAAAAGAAATCCCAAATTGAAAAGCCAAATTCCAGACTTCCCAAGTCAAGGAGAAAATATTACAAGCATCCAGAAAAGAAAACAAACAAAACAAAAAAAAACTATTTAAATATGCTGGAGCCAGATCATGGTTAACACAAGATTTAGCAGTTTCTACATTAAAGGATATGAGGGCTGAGAGTGTGATATTCTGGAGGGCAAAGGAGCCAGGATTACAATGAAGAATCACCTACAAAGCAAAGCTGAATATAATGCTTTAGGGAGAAAATGGATATTCACTAAGAAGAGGATTTTCAAGCTTTCTTGATAAAAAGGCCAGAGCTGAATAGAAAATTTGACTGTCAAATACAAGACTCAAGATAAGCATAAAAAGTTAAACAAGAAAGTGAAATAATAAAAGATTTAACAGTTTTAAACGGTTTACATTCCTACATGGGAATATGACATTTGTAACTCATAAGACCTTTGTCATTATCAGGGTAGCTAAAAGGATCACATATAGACAGAAGGCCCAGGTGTGAGTTGAATGTGAAGTGATGATATCTAAAAAATAAAATTAAGGGTTAAAAGGGAAATGTACTTTGAGAAAGGGAAAGGGAGAGGTAGAATGGGGTAAATTATCATGCATAAAAGTGATAAGAAAGATCTTTTACAGTGGAGGGGAAGAAGGGGGAGTAAAGGGAACCTTATTCTCATAAGAATTAATTCAAAGAGAATGTAACACACACAATCAGGTATATAAATCTATCTTACGTTAAAGGAAATAGGAGAGGAAGGGGATAAGAGAAGGGCGTGAGAGGGTACATAGAAGACAGATTGGGGGAGGGGTTAGTCAGAAGCAAAACACTTTTAAGGGTGGACAGTGTGAAAGGGGAGAGAGAGAATAGAATAAGTGGGGGGACAAGATGGTGGGAAAAAGAGTTAGCAATAGTAACTGAAAAAATATTTTGAAGCAAGTTTCTCAGATATAGGCCTCATTTCTCAAACATGGAAAACTGGATCAAAATTATAAAAATAACATTCTTCAATTGCTAAATGATCAAAAAATCCATTCAGTTTTAGATGAAGTGATCAAACCTTTCTACAGCCATATACAAAAAAAAACAACACACTCTAACTATTGACTGAAGAAATGAAAATTGAAACAATTCTGAAGTACTACCTCATAACTGTTAGATTGGCTAATAGGACAGAAAAGGAAAATGACAAATGGTGCAAATGGTGGAGGTGATTCGGTGGTGGGGGGAACTTCACTATTGATGGAGTTGTGAACTGATTTAATTATTCTATAGAACGATTTGTATGTCTACCCAAAGGACTGTAAAATCATGCACACCATTTGATCTAGCAGTACTAGTGCTAGGTCAGTATCCAAAAAGACATTAAAAAAAAAGTACTTATATACAAAAAATATTTGTAGAAGCTCTTTTCTGGGGGAAAAGAATTAGAAATTGAGGGCATACCTAACACTTGGGTAATGGTAGAACAAGTAGCATGTGAATATGAAGAAATATTGTTTTAGTATAAGACACGTTGAGCAGGGTGTGCTCAGAAAAACCTGAAAAAACTTGCATGGACTGATGCTAAGTGAAATGTACTTATATAATAGTAATATAATATAGTTATTATATATTATACATAGTTATAATTAATATAATAGTAATAATGTAAGATGATCAGTTATGAATATCTTAGCGGTACAATGATCCAAGACAATTCTGAAAGATTTATGATGAAAAATACTGTCAATTCCCAGATAAAGAACTGATGGTGGGGTGGCTATGTGGCACAGTAAGAGCGCTGTCCCTGGTGTCAGGAAGACGTGGGATAGGTTCCAGCCTCAGAAAATTAGCACCCACACATAAATAATTAGCTGTGTAACCTTGAGCAAGTTACTTAACCCCAATTGCTTTAAAAAAAGGACTGATGGTGTCTGAATATAGATTGAAACACTTTTTTTCACTTATAAAACACTCAGGAGAAGATAAAAAATTCAAAGTTCCTACATCCAAAGCCTGCAAGAAAAATATAAATTGGTCTCAGGCATCATGGCAGTGCTCAAAAATATTTTAAAAATCAAGTAAGAGAGGTGAAGGAAAAGTTGGGAAGAAAATGAGAGTGATGCAAGAAAATCATTTTTAAAAAATCAGCATCTTGGTGAAGAAAACACACATACACACAAACACAAACAGAAAAAAAGGACTGAGGAAATTAACATCTTAAAGAAATTAATATCTTAAAAAAGACTAAGCTACATGGTAAAAGAGTTAGAAAACTCAGTGAGGAGAAGAATGACTAAAAAAGCAAACTTAATCAAATAGAAAAAGAGGCAGAAAATCACTGAGAAAAAAAAAAAACAAAACAAACCTTTAATAATAGAATTGGCCAAATGGAACAGGAAGTTCAAAATTCATCAAATAAAATAATCCCTTAAAAATTAAAAAGGAAAAAAAATGAAAACTGACTTTATGAGCTATCAAGAAACAATAAAGTTGGGGTGGCTAGGAAGGCAAAAAGGCAAAACCACATTCTCATTGAATTCGGTTCAGGGAGAGAATGACATACATACTAAATGGGATATCTCAACCTGCAGCAGAATAGGGGGAAGGGGGATGAGAGGAAGGATGATGGATGGGAGGGCATCCTTGGGGGAGGGGAGGTTGGAAGTACCCACTATAGAAGAGGGACAGGATCATGTAGGGAATGGACCAGGTGGGGGGTGGGATGAGTGGGAGGGAATTATAAGCAGCCTTGTACAATATATCTACTATGATAATGTTTTGTATAGCTAGACATGTACAACATATACTGAATTACTTATCTTCCCAGAGGGAATGGGTGAAAAGAGAGGAAGGAAATGGATCTGAAATTCGAGGTCTTAACATTAAGAGTTTCAAATATATATAAATACTATTATTAATACTCTTTTGCTTGTAATTGGTAGATAAGATGTGCAGGCGTTGGGAGACAAAGATTCACCTTCCTCTAATGGAAAAGTTGAAGGGGGTATGGGAGAAGGTATGGGAGAGAGCAGATTGGAGGAAGTGATATCTTGCGGGACTGCTATTCTGGGAGTGTGGGTAGGGGAAAAACAGGGGGGGGGAAATGATTGTAACTCAAAATCTGGCGGAAATGAATGATGTAAAACAGAAGTTAATAAAGCATTTGTTTAAAAAAAAAAGAATACAAGTCATTTTTCCAATGGTTGAGTGGTCAAAGAATATGAAAAGTTTTCAGAGGAAGAAATCAAAGCTGTTTATCGTCATATAGAAAAATTCTCTAATTCACTATTGATTAGAGAGATGCAAATCAAAAGAAGTCTGTGGTACCACATCACACCTTATTGTCTAATATGGAAAAACAGGAAAATGATATATGTTTAAGAAGATGTGGGAAAATTGGGACAGTAATTCATTGTTGGTGGAGCTGTGAGCTGATAGAACCATTCTGGAGAGCAATTTGGAACTATGCCCAAAGAGTTATAAAATTTGCATACCCTTTGACCCAAGAATACCACTTATAGGGCTGTATCTCAAGGAGATAATAAAAATGGGAAATGGGCCATTTAATGGACCATTTAATGCATTTTGTTTCTGTTTGTCTTTTTGACCTTTTAAGTTGTTTTTTTTTTTTTATCTTACTAAGTAATTTTATTTAGACCATTCTGTCTTACCACCTGTAGCTTTTGGATGAAACTTTTCACCATATGTTCTAAGGTGTTAATTTTCCTTGACAATCTTTCCTCCATAGTTTTTTTCTATGTTTATTTAATTTCCTCCTATAGCCTTTTTAGCCAGGATATGTGTGTTTGTGTGTGTGTGTCTGTATACGCACGCACAAACATATACATATATACAGATATGTATATACATGCATACATAAATACATACACACATATATGTATTACTTCAGGTTTTACTTGGTTTTGTTTTAGAGTCATGATCCTCCTTAAGATTTATCCCTTGGTAATTTCTCAAACCAATATCTCATTGTATTTGAAGTTTTCCTTGGTTTGCTCATCTTAGTACTATCAGTCAATTCGATGGGGATAGGGAGGGCATGTGCTATGCCTGGGCCAGGTTTTGCAAAAGAATGACATGAATAGGACCAACGTGGTCCTTTGTTTGGTGGTCCAGACTAATGCCTTCCTTTAAGCGACATTGAGTGTTTCTTGATATTGTGTACTGTCTCTTGCCACAGAACTCTAAGTCCCTCATAGTTTTTACCTGGCCTCCTTCCGAACTAATGTTGGACATAATGATCACTCATTTGTTGTCCTTCTGCAGCAGATTTTGACTGAATATTTCTTGTAGTCTTTCTCTTAGCACTAGTGATTTGACTGGAACCAACTTCTAACTTCCTGCTTCTTATCTCTCTCTAAATTCTTACAGCCTCAGGCTCCTAGGAATGAATAGGGGCCAGGCTTGGACCATTGCTGAGTTAAGGACACTAGTACCAAGAATAATGTCCAGAGTGTCCCAGGATTGCTTGTACTCCACTTTCTGCCTACTTTCACTTTTCTATCCTATGGTTCCTGGGGGATGCCAAAGTTACTTTTATTGATTTTTGACCTGGGTAGGGGCATCTATGAATGGCTCTTCTTATTTCTTTTTACACTGATATATTTTAAAGCTTTGCTAATGTGTTGGTGGGGAATCTGAATTGTTCTATACATTTGCATTTACCATATTTCCACAATCTCAAGAACTTGATAAAATTTGATAAAGGTACAGCTAGTGAATATTTAGAAAGCACAAGGAGAGAGCATGGTTTCTTCAAGAACCAGGTATACCAGACTAATCTCATTTTCTTTTTTTTTTTTTTTTGACAGATTAACAGAGGCTCATTGATTTAAAACTGCAAGAGATCTCACAGGCTATAAAATCTAAATCCCCTGATTTTACAAGGGATGAAATTGAGGCACTGAGTCATTAAATTATTTACCAAGATTTAAACAGTGAGGGTATCTGGTAGAATCTGATACCAAGATCTTTCTGATGCCAAGTCCATGATACTATTCTCTATTCACACTGATTCTCATATTATTGCATCAAGCATTTGGAGACAAATTTATTTAGATCAGGGGAAAGTCTGCCAATTCCTAGCTGTGTGATTTGAGAAATGTATTTTCAAACAGGATTGCTTCTTCTCTCTCAAGGAGAATTCAACATGACATCTACAATCAGATGGAGGAAGAAGATTAAGGGTTAAAATTAGGCCTTTAGGGGAAAGGTAGTACAGAAGCTAGAAAGAAAGAGCAAACATAGGTTGGCTTCAGTAACCAGTGTGGGGAAGGCTGGTATGATGGTGTTGAACTCTCTCTGGTCCTCTGAGGAAACTCAAATCTTTTAGTCATATTCTGCCTTCCATTTACCTCCTTCACTTTCTTTTACCAGCAGATTATATGTAGAAAGCCCATAACTTTTCTATTCTTTAACATTATGTTTATCATTTCTGTTTAATTAGCTCTTTAAATTTATTATGCAGTAAAAAGGATTCATTTTTTTCTGTTCTTGGTTGTGTGCTTCATTCGTACTGAAAAGAAGTAGCAAAAAAAAAAAAAAAAGAAAGAGGGAAGGACAAGCCAATGTGGGAAGGAATCAGTGTCATGTTGGATGACATAATTTGGCATCCCAAAAGTCTTGATATTAGATGACGCTTAAAAGGGATATATGTACAGTGAATTCAAAAAGTCAACTTCATAAGTATGAAATGGAGGTTTGCCTAAACAAGAACGCAAATAGAGACCATCTAGGGGTTTTAGGAAAATGCAAAATTAATATATCAATAGTGTTACATAGCAGCTGACAAAAGCTAATGAAATATTAGGCTGCATTAATTGAATTATAGTGTCAAAGACTAGAAGAATATTAACTTTCCTTAACTCTTATCTGACAAGGCTACAAATGGTGTGTGGTTTTCTATTCCAATCACAACATTTAGGTATAATAAGAATAATTGACATCTATCTTATGCTATAAATACTTAATATACATTATATCGTGCAATCATATACAACTTAGTTATTGCTGAATAGGTGCTAGAGTTATTTTGTTGATATATCAAAACCCTTCACATCCTTGCCCTCTCCTAACTTTCCAAGATTTCTTATAACTTTTTATTCCCTATGTATTCTGGATAAAGTGATACTTGCCTTACTGTTTCATGAATAAGACACTCCATCTCCTGAATCGGGGCATTTTCACTGGCTGTCCATAATGCCTGGAATTCTCTCCCTTCTTATCTTTGCCTGCTGACTTCCATTAAGCCTGGGTAAAGTCTCGTTTTTTACACAAATACTTTCCTGACTCTCCCCTGCCCCTTCTGCCTTAAAACTAGTGCCTTAACTCACTTGATTATCTCTAATTTGTGTTGTTTTAATCCTATTTGTACATAGTTATTTCCATGCTGTCTCCCCTATTAGAGCTCCTTGAGAACAGGGATTTTCGTGGCTTTCCCCAGAACTTATCACAATGCCTGACACATAATATACATTTAATAAATGCTTTTTTAACTAACTGATTCAAGAGGCATGATAGTTCCCTTTAAGTATTCGCATGTCTGGCCTGGAAGAGACATTAGGCCTGTTCTATTTCGTCTCTGAGGAAGCACATAAAGAAATGAATAAAACTAAAGAAAGGTAGATTTTGGCTTGATGGAAGGAAAAACTACAATCTGAGATTTTCAAAGTGGAACACATTGCCTCAAGAAATAGTGAATTTCTCCTCACTAGATGTTTTCATTTAGCGACTTGACAAATATTGTCTTGTATATTTTAGAGGGGATTGTGATGGATTGTCCTGTGATGGGCTGGACTGTATGTCAACCAAAATAATTCCAACTCTAACACCCTGTGATTTTGTTATCTTTCCCAAGGACATATTTTCATTTAAACAAAACATTTCATGATACACATGATGGTTTTCCTCCACAGTCAGACTCTTTCATGGGACCAGAGGAAATGAAGCCTCAATCTTTTTGACAGTTTATTTGAAGCCAATATGAAACTGAAGGGAGAGAAATTCTACTACCTAAAAGTTCTAAATTATGAACAGTTTAATGCCGATTGAAATATATCTGAGCCTAAAACATTTTTACCTTCAACCCTTCACCCTCTACAATGAATTTGGTGACTATATTTTCTGAAACAAAAATTAAGACCCAGTCTTGCAAAAGATCCTCCACTCCCATAATATGTAGATAGGAAAGATTATTTAAAATTGAGGCAGTCTTAAGAATAATTGTCATATGGTGGTTGGCCTCACAATATCTGCATCAGAGAATATCCAGCAGTCAGAAGATAAAATAGAACTCATAGTAAAAGAGGGGAAGGACTTGAGGAATGTATTAAAATTTAAGTCCTTCTAAAAGCTAAACCGCAGCAGCAAGAAATTCATGCAACAGAAGAGAAAGGTGAATTTTATAGAAAGTAAAAGTAGCAGGGGGGTGGAGCCAAGATGGCATCATAGAAGCAGGAAAACTCAATGTGCTCCCCCCATAACCACCTAAAATACCTATAAAATGACTCTAAACAAACTTTAGGGCTACAGAACCCACAAAGTGACAGAGAGAAACAAATCTGATGAAGGCAACCTGTCAGGCAGAAAGGAAGGGTTCATCCCAGCCTGCTGGCAGCAGAGCCCAGCCTTGCCTGAGCCCATGGTTTTAGCCTCAGGGTGGCCTGGAAAGCTGGGGCTAGAGGAACATTGGGAGAGTAGATCACCAGCAGCTGTGGCTGTTTCCAGAAGTATCAACCCATAAATGCAAAAGAAAAAGTGAGAGGTCAGTGTAGACTTGGGGAACAGAGAGTCTGGGAATGTGTTCTCAGCCTCTGCCCCCAAAGCAAGAAGTGGTTGAGGCACAGTGGACACAGGCAGGTGACTGCTTCAGAGCACCTGGCCTGCAGATTGTAGGGGGAATAAGCAAACATTTTGATGGATAATTGCTCTTGCTTTAACCTTCTTTGATCTGGATTGCTGTCTAGGGTGGAGGTCCTGGGATGTGTGACCAGTGAGCCAGAGTGTGTGGAGGCTGCAGAGAGGGCACCCAAATAATAGCTCTGAAAGCTGAGAAAACTCCAGCAATTTGGGACAAAGCTCTCCTCTCTGGAAACAGAGTTCTACTGTGGCAAAAGCTCAAAAGTCAAGTAATTGAATGGCAATATGAGCAAGCAAAGGAAGCAAAGCAAGCATAGCAATCGACTTTGGATTCCTTTTTGAGGGGACAAAATGATCAAAGCACGGAATGTTAGAAAGACAATGAAGTCAGAACTCCTGCACCAAAAGCTTCCAAGAAAAATTTGAATTGGATAAAGGTGATAGATAAGCTTAATAAAGATTTTGAAAATCAAGTAAGAGAAGAACAAGTAAAATTAAGGAGAGAAATGAAAATGTTGCAAGAAAAAACATGAAAAGAGGGTCAACAACATGACAAGAAAATAACACCTTAAAATAGACTAACTCAAATAGCAAAATAAGCTCAAAAAGCCAATGAGGAGAAGAATACCTTAAAAAAGCCAAATTTGCCTGATGGAAAAGGAATATCCAAAGCTCACTGAAGGCTATCATTCCTTCAGAATTAGATTGGAGTAAGTAGAAGCTAGTGGCTTTATGAGAAATCAAGATATTACAAAAAAGATCCAAACAAAAGAAAAAAATAGAAGATAAAGTGAAATATCTCATTGGAAAAACAGATTCAGGAGAGGTAATTTAATAATTATTTGACTACCAGAAAAACATGACCAAAAAATGAACCTAGAAATCATCCTTTAAGAAATTCTCCAGGAAAATTGCCCTCATGTTTTACAACCAGAGGACAAAATAGAATTTGAAAGAATCTCCCAATCACCTCTTGAAAAAGATCCTGAAAAGAAAACTCCCAGGAATATTATAGTCAAGTTTTGGAGTTACCAGATCAAGGGGAAAATAATACAAGCAGCCAAGAAGAAACAATTTGAATATTGTGGAAACCCAATAAGGTTAACACAGGACTTGGCAATTTCTACACTGAGGGATCAAAGGGCTTTGAATATGATATTCCAGAGGTCAAAGGAACTGGAATTAAAACCAAGAATCACCCAGTCAGCAAAACTGAGTATCATCTTTCAGGAGAAAATATGGTCATTCAATGAAATAGAGAACTTTCAAACATTCTTTATGAAAGAGCCAGAGTTGAATAGAAAATTTGATATTCAGATACAAGAAGCCAGAGAAGCATGAGAAGGTAAACAGGGAAAAGAAATTATAAGAAACTTATCAAAGTTGAACTATTTAATTCCTACATGGAAAAATGCTAATTGTAACTTATGGAACTTTTCTCAGTATGAGAATAGTTGAAGGGACTATAATTGTGTTTGTGTGTCTGTGTGTATATACATACATACATACATATATATATATATATATGTATGTATGTATGTGTGTCTGTGTGTGTGTGTGTATATATACACACACACACACATATGTATACATTACATAGATATGTCTATACTGGAGGGTATATGGGCATAGGAATACATATTACATACATAGGAAGGCAACAGGTTATGGGCCAACCTTACTCTAATTTAATTTGGTTTAGGGAGGAAATGACATACACACTAAATAGGGTGTCTCACCCTACAGGATAGTAGGGGGGAAGAGGAAGAGGTGGGATGATGGAGGGGAGGGCAGGCTGGGCAGAAAGGAAGTTAGAAACATACACTTTTGAAAAGGGACAGGGTCAATGTAGAGAATAGAACAAGTGGGTGGGCAGGATAGGATGGAGGGAAATATAGTCAGTCTTTCACAATATATCCACTATGGAAATGTTTTACATAGTTATACATGTACAACCTATATTGAATTGCCTATCTTCCTAGCAAGGGTATGTATGAGGGAGAAAGGGAAAGAATCTGGAATTCCAAGTTTTAAAGTCAAATGTTTAAAATATAATAATAATAATAATAATAATAACAACAACAACAACAGTTATAATAATATTATTTTACATGAAACTGGAAAATAATATATACAGGCACTGGGGTATAGAAATCCATTTTGCCCTACTGGAAAGTCAGAGGGGTCATGGGGTAGGATATTGGAGAGAGCAGACTGGGGGAGGGAGTATACAGTGGGATCACTCTGTTGGGGTGGTGGTTAAGGGAAAGATAGAGAGAAAATTTGTAACTCACAATCTTGTGGAAATGAATGAAGTATACTAAAAATAAACATAAAATTTAACTTAAAAATTATTCAAGCAAAAAGAAAATCAAACAAAAATAATGACAGAAAAAAATTTAAAAAGCACATTTTTTTTTCATTTAACCAAAAATAAGTTTGTCAGGGTATATGGAAGTATTGAAAAGGTACTTGGAAATATCTTGAAAACTTCTGCATCTTAAACTTTTCTTTTCAACTTTAGTTGTTATGTCATAAGATTACAAATAGCTCTTGGGGCAAAAGGTACAGCTAATTGATGACTTTTAAATTTCATATAGCCACACCCATATTTCATTTTACTTTCAGAATTTATTTATCTTTAATTTTTAATGTTCACCTCTGCAAGATTTTGAACTCAAAAATTTTCCCCATCTCTCCCCTACCCTGCACCCCACGACGGCAAGCAAACTGATCACACCTTCCCCCAATCTACCCTCTCATATATCCTCCTACCCATCCCTCCCCTTACTCCCTTTCCCCTTATTTTCCTGTAGGGCAAGATAGATTTCTATAGCCTATTGCCGGTACATTTTCTTTCCCAGTTGCATGTTACAAAAATTTTTAAACATTTTTTAAAAACTTTGTTTTCCCGATTCTCTCTTCTTCCCTCCTCACCCACCCCTCACTTGATAGACAAGCAATTCAATATAGGTTATACATGAGTAGTTAAACAAAACATTTCCATAGTGGTCATGTTGTGAGATACTAACTATATTTCTCTCCATCCTATCCCACATCCCATTTATTCTATTTTCTCCTTTGACCCTGTCCCTTTTCAAAAGTGTTTGCTTCTGACTACCCCTTTCCCCAATCTGCCCTCCCTTCTATCATACCCTCCCTCATCCCTTTCCCCCAACTTTCCTATAGGGTAATATGCCCAATTGAGTAAACACCTATATTTTGAAAGAAAATTCCTCCCTACCACCAAAAACCAGGTTCTCTGCTATGATTTTTCATGGTCCAGTGGAGAAGGTCACACATTTTGCCTGTCTTAAATTTGACAGAAGTCAAATCGTTGTTGACTGTATTCAAGAATAGTTTTACATAGTAACTTTAGTAAATTTGGTGTATTCAGTTTGCTTTTGTTAATTTTGCTTTGTATATTGCTTTTCTTTAGGGAAAAACACAGCAGTTGTTAATTTCTCAAAAAGATGTTAAAATGTGCATGTCCCCTTTCTTTGAAGAGCTTCCAGACTATGGGTAGATTACATTACATTTATTGTTAAAATTTGTTTGATGTCATAGTTATAACATTATAGTGTTAGTAGAAATTCAGATTGGAAAGATACATTGAATATCAGAGTTTGGAAGCAAAGGATTATTACTCTGTAGAGCAAAATGCATCAACTCCCCTGTTTCTAATTCACACTCACAGGGCAAGCATCCCATGCTTCATCAGGAAGCATAACTAGTCAAATAAAAACAAAAACAAAAATAAAAAACAAATAAACAAACAAATGTACGTAGACTGGTGAGAGAAGGGGTTTTTTGTGCTAGTACTGGAGATAAGATAGGCCCATGGCAACATAGCCCAAATGACAAAGGAAGAATTTCCTCAGATTATACATAAAAATTTTAAGTGAACCACATTAAATCAGTCAAATGGGAATGTTATAGCACACTAGGGGTGGCTTTACATTATTCATACATGCATTGCTTTATAAGCTGAAGAGCAAAGGATCAGGGCAGACAGATCCTGACCCATTACTACTCATATGTTGAACTGCTTTTTGCCTCTCTTTTTGTTACAAGGGCTAATTCAGTGGAAAGAGGAGGGGAAGGGACATATTATAGATGAAGGTAATGAAAAAACAATATATTAAAATGTTTTAGGTAAAAAAAGAACACATAGTTATGTCTATGTTGACATTCACAATTGATTTTGGTCATTGTTTGTACTACATCTCCTCAGGGAGCATCTACTATTTCTGTTCCTGTGCTATATAGCTTGGAATAATCAGCTTTAAATTCTAGGTTTACATGGATGAGCAATTTGAGGTCAGAGTATTGGCTTCAGGTTGAAAGGTATTGGTATTGGTGTATATATTGGCTTCGCTACTATGGCTGTTCTCCCAAGAACTGGAGCTCCTAGTCTGTTCTCTGGGGTTTAGTTCAGATAAAACCTTTCTCTTTGGCAGGTCCTCTGAAATAAAGCAAAATTTAACTAAAATAGTTCTTGGATTCACAAGGAGGTAGCCACTTCCCAGTCACTATGGGTAATGGCCCATATTCCTCTCTTGTCTCCCAAGATGTGGCAGGTGGAGACCAATGCAGAAAACACATCAAGCAGATTAAATATTAATGCAAAATTTGAAGGTTGTAGGGGTTTTCCCTGCCTTTATTACTCACTGGAATGTTTTGTCAGGAATATAGCCGTCCTACTTAACACATTGAAAAACAACATTATGAAATTGAATGTAGTCATCAAGTTATATTGTCAGTGTTCTGTAAAGGTCATTAGAGAAATGAACATAGAGTAGTTTATGTCTCTAACAGCAGCTGTGACCTACACACACACACACAGACACACACACAGACACATACACAAACACACATCATCCATATGACAGCAAAATGGTTTTGGTGTGTTTTTAAATGCTAGTGTAATCAATATAAAAATTAATCAAAGTGGTTCCTTGGTATCTGATGATACCAAGGTGTAAGAATGTTTCATTTTGCCACACATTGTTCTGGAATCATGTCAAAATTCTAATATATATGCTATATTAATTAGTAAAGTCATTAGAATTAGTAGAACATACAATACTAATTAGAGAAATTTTGCTCCATTATTGAACCTAAAGACGTTTGGTTTTTCAATAAATCCTTGGATTATGAATGCATGCACATGCCTGTCATGTCATTGTTTTCACTATGTAATTTCATTTTCATGTTAACTGAATCAATAGGACAATAATTTCTGTATAATGCCAAGTCATTCTATGAGGATTGTAGGATTTAAAGACAGGAAAGATGTTAGAGATCAACTGGTCATAAGGTAATGAAATCATTAGATAAAAGGATTGAGATCTAGAAAGGTTATTATAAACTCTTTTTTATTAGCAAACTGAGGCCCCCCAAATTTAATAGACTTGTCCAAGGTCACAGAAGTACTAAGCAACAAATTCAGGTTATGATTTCAGTGATTTCACTCTGACCTAAATCTAGTGATTCTATCACCTTCCTTATGCAATAAGGGTAATTTCCTACTGTACCCCATATTGCTATCAAATATTCCTAGATATCCAGTCTTGAATCTAGGAATAAGGGATTCCTGAGCACATATACTTCCTCTTTTAAAAAAAATTACTTTTAGTTTACAACATTCAGTTTCACAATCTCTTGAGTCTGAAATATTCTCCCCAACCCTCTCTTCTCCCCTTTCTTCCCCATGGTGTCATGCAATAAAACATAGGATCTACAAATACCTTCTCATTAAACATTAGTCAAATTGTAAAGAAGGATTATAATTAATTTAGTGAACATTGAGAAAGAGGAAACAAAACAAAACAAAAAAGAGGGACAGCAATTAGTTTGCTTCAATCTGCATTCATATTCTGTAGTTCTTTCTCTGAATGTGGATATCGCTTTCCATCATGAGTCTTTTGGAGTTGACTTATAACTTTGCATTGCTGAGAGCAGCCCAGTCTATCAAAGTTAGTTGTCACATGTATGATATGTCTTTAATTGTGTACAAAGTTCTGCTCTCCTCCCTCAGCATCAGTTTATATAAGTCTCTCAAGGTTATTATGAAGCCCATCTGCTCCTCAATTCTTTTAACACAATAGTATTCCAATACATCCATATGCCATAACTTATTTAGCCATTCCCCAATTGATGGACATCTCATTGATTTCCAGTTTTTTGACACAATAAAAAGAGTTGCTATAAAAATTTTGTACATGTGTCCTTTTCCCACTTACATGATCTCTTTGGGATACATCCCTAGAAGAAGGGTATGTACTCATTTATAACCCTTTGGGTATAGTTCAAAATTGCTTTCCAGAATGGTTGAATCAGTTCACAACTCCACCAATAATGCATTAGTGTTCTGATTTTCACACATCCTCTCCATAATTAATCATTTTCCTGTTTTGTTACCTTAGCCAATCTGACTGTTTAGATGTGTTATCTAAGAGTTGTTTTGATTTGCATTCATCTAATCAATAGTGATTTAGATCATTTTTCATATGCTTACAGAAATCTTTAATTTCTTCCTCTGAAAATTGTCTGTTCATATCCTTTGACCATTTATCAGTTGGGGAATGACTTGTATTCTTATATATTTAACTCAGTTCTCTATATACCTTAGAAATGAGGCCTTTATCAGAGACACTGTTCATAAAAATCCTTTCCCAATTTTATACTTCCCTCTTAATCTTGGTTAGATTGGTTTATTTGTACAGAAACTTTTAAATTTCATGCAATCAAAAGAATCCATTCTGCATTTCATAATGCTCTCTCACTCTTGATTTGTCATAAAATCTTCCCTTCTCCATAAATCTGACAGGTAAACTATTCCTTGCTCTCCCAGATTGCTTACAATATCTGCCTTTATACCTAGATCATGCACCCATTTAGACTTGATTTTGGTATATGGTGTAAGATATTGGTCTATGCCCAGTTTTTCCAGTTTTGCCAACAGTTTTTGTTAAATAGTGGGTTCTTATCGCAAAGGCTGGGATCTTTGGGTTTATCAAGCAGTAGATTACTATAGTCATTGACAGCTGCATTTCATGTACCTAATCTATTCCACTGATCCTCTATTACTTAGTCATTATTAAGTTGTTTTGATGCCTGCTGCTTTATAATACTGATTAACATCTGGTATGGTTAGGCCACCTTCCCTAGCATTTCTTTTCATTAATTCCCTTGATATTCTGGACTTTCCAAATGAATTTTGTTACCATTTTTTCTAGCTCTACAAAATATTTTTTTTTGGTAGATTGATTGGTATGGCACTAAATATGTAAATTAATTTAGATAAAACTGTCATTTTCATTATATTTGATCAATCTAGCCATGAGCAACTGATGTTTTTCCAAATATTCCCTCTTATAATGTCTATGTGAACCTAGACAATTCACATAATCTTTTAGTGCCCTAGGCAACTGTTTAAGGTTATAACTTAAAGAAAATATGCCTAACTGCATGAGTAGAAAGAGATTTCTCAGTTGAAAATTAACTCTATGTTAATAAAATCACAATGATATAAGAAACTCCCAGGTGAGGAAATACTTTCTAGCAATGTATGTCAGCATCTGAATTATCAGTGTTTTTACAAGCTTTTTAAGGCTGTAAATTTCCGAGGATGTGTTAACCTGGATTGGCAGGAGGGATTTTTTCACCTGGGAATTAATTATGCTGATGTGATTTCATTTGCATAAGGGACTACCAAGTAGTAAACTTTTTTTTTTTCCCAATGTAGATCAGAACCACCTGTGAAATGTATAATGTTAGAGAGTTGGCTGTAGTCCTGGCAGGATCAGTGAATCACCAAGAGTCACACGTGCATGTACATACATATATACACACAAACATATGCACAGGAGGGAGGCAGTATAGTGTTGTGGTATAGTAGATAGAAAGCTGGTCTTGGAGGAAGGAAGACCTGGATTCAAATGTAGTCTCTGATACATAGCTACATGACACACAACCTCTCAGTAATAGACTAGATGTCAATCAGCATAGGGAAGTTTTCTCATTAGGAATAATCTATACCAAAGAAATCATGGATTCCTCAAATATAAAAAGGCATACAGACAAATATATAGGTTGGTAGAAAAGTAGATAAATAGATAAATAGATAGATAGATAGATAGATAGATAGATAGACATCTATCCAATATATCTCAGTTTAAGATTTCATCTTAAACTCTAGACCAGAAATGTCAAAAATGTGACCCTTCTGATTGTGGCTCAAACTGCATTAAAGTGAAATTAAGGAATATGTAATAAAATGAATATATAATAAAACATATATAATATTAATATGTGTTTTTGTATCTCAATTTGCAGCCCTCAGAGATCCTTTCCTATGGTAGAATGGCCCCCAGGTACACACCACACAATGTTCTGGACGATAAGGCAATCTTTCACACAGTATATAGACCAATATACTTAGTAAATTATATATATATATATATACATATACATATATGTATATGTATATATACATATATATGTATATATGTATGTATATATATATGTGTGTATATATATATATATATATATATATATATATATATATATATATATATATTCATTTTTTGGTTCCAAAGCAATTTAGCTGAAGTCACATTTCCTATTCAGCCATAAACTTTTATTAACTGCTTACTATGTGCTTGAGCCAGGGGTGGAGAATCTGCAGCTTCAAAGCCACATGTGGATATCTATGTGCTTAACTGTGGTTCTTTAACTGAATCCAAACTTCACAGAAAAAATCTTTTTATTAAGGGTATTTGGTGAATTCAGAGAAAGTTCTGTCATCTTTCAGCCTAAGAGCTGACAGTTAGGAGCTTCTCTGAATTCACCATTCTCTTGACTTTCCCATTATTGCAAAATTGTAGTCAGGAAATCTATTGTCTATATGTATGTAACATAATTATTCCTCAAGTATACTTTTATGCTTACCCGACATGCTCTACCATTTCGTCTGTTTTTTAAAAGATTCTAAAGGGGCCTTAGAAATAGATATTAGACCCAGAGTTTGCAAAATCTTCAGATAAAGATAATGAGAAAATTGTCCAATGGGTTTAAGGCAGATATTGTGAGACAGATGCTCTTGTAATATCTGGGAAGAAACTGTTAGCAGGTCAGAGAAGCATGTCTTTATGTCATATTACATACCTTTAAAAATCAGAGGCACAGAAAGACTTGGAAAAGTTTTAAGTTTCTAAAAGTAAATTTCAAACCTGGGCTAAATTCTTCAAGTTAGATAACTTTTCTGAAAAGTAAATTTAATATAATGCCTATTATTTATCAAAACTGAATATTTATTCTTGAAAATTTGATTGGTGCAACAGTTTGCATGATGGGTCTTGGTATTTCTGTTACTAATATTGATTAGGCATTTTAACATTCAAACATTCTATTTTGATGATCAGTGATTTTGTTTCTCCAATTGTAACATTGTTACCCCGTGATATTTCATGTCATACTATTTTGAGATAGTTGGAAAACAATGCAAGTCTTCACATATTATCATATTCAATTATTATGTTTTTTCCTAGATATTGCCATCATTCTCATTTTCATCCATGATAATAATACCTTAAATTTGTGTAGTACTCAATATTAAAAAAAGATTGTTAAATATACAAATAGATGTACTTATGTGTATATATACATATATAAATGTACTTATATGTATACACATGTACACATATACATATATTTATGTGTATATGCATATGTATATATAATTGCTTGTTGCTTTTTATTCATGAAAAGGACAAAAATGACATCACTATATTAGAGCCAAGTTACAATGTGTCTGACTGGCTGATGAGCCCAATATGAGCTTGAAACATTCTACTATAGGTCGGGCACAAATAGTCTGTGTGAACATTTGGTCTGACTTTCTAAATATGCATCCCATATTTCTTTTGATCAATTTCAATTCTGCTTTGCTAGTAGAAAAACAACACCTTCTCTAATGCAGTCATGCTATACTGGGTAAGCCTATGCCAGTTTTTCCCATTTTAAAATTCATAAGAGAGAACTTGAGAATGGTCTTGTTTTGCTTTTTCTGACCAACATATGTATCTGTGTTTGTGTCTGTATCTGTTTATATATGTATACATACATATGTTTATATATGTGTGTATTTGAACCTTATAATAACCCATATATATATTTGAACCTGACAATAACCTAGATGTGAAGCCAGGAAAGAAATCATTATCTTTATTTTAAAGGAAAGGAAACTAGTGCTCTTCTTTTATGTAACTATAATATAAGTTTCCTTCACATAGTTGAAAAAATGCATATATAAGACAAAATATAACAATCTTTATATTCAAATAAATTATATTTTATTTGTGTAAAACAATGTGCACATTTATAGATAAAATAAAAATAATATGTTTTTATGGAAATCCAATTAATTTCTCAGGAAAGGGCCACAGCAACTTTGGGTTCATGGGTTTAGGGTGGGGGAGTATGTCAGTATATGTTTTTTATAGGAGAAGTCACTGGCTTTAATATTGGATTCAGTAAGATGGAGGTGATAATAGAGGGCCTGTTAGGCATGGAAGACAAACTTTATCAGGACATGAGTTTGGAGGACATACTTTTGTGTAGGGAGGAAAAGCAGTAGGTCAGTTTGGTTCAAATGTGGACTGTGTGATAAAGATTAGACCTGGAAAAAGGAGATCACCACCAGATTGAGAAAGGGATTAGAAGCCAAAATGAGAAATTTCTATTTATTCTAGAGATTACATTGGACAATTATTATTATTTTTTTGCTTGGGGATAACATGATAAATTTAGGGCTATTAATGTGGTAGATGGGTTGGAGAGAGGAAAAAATAACTTCCTGAAAAGATTAGTAAAAGACACCATCAAAGTTTGTTTTGCTTTTTTCTGTGTGTGTGTGTGTGTGTGTGTGTGTGTGTGTGTGTGTATGTGTGTGTATCTTTTGGATGTTGTGCTATCTGTCCTTTTTAATTCCCTATCATATTAAAAACAGAGGAATATTTTTTTCCCTGTAATGTTAGTGATAAAAGGGCCTTAATTTCTCCCTTGCCCTAGATCTAATTCTTGATCAATTTTTCTTGGGTTTGTTGAGATGGAACAACTTCTGCCATCTTTCTAAATACAAGGCTGTCAGTTGTATGCTAGAAAATTATAGCCTCACCCAACTTCTCTATATGACTGAGCTCTGTTAAGATATGACAGTGAACATTCCCATGTTAAAATATGTCTAATAGATTTTCATATGTGACTTTCAGTTCATATCTTCTCCAAATTAATGAACTTATTTTAATTCTTTGCAATAAGCAAATAAATACCCGTTTCATTTTGGTGGAGTGCATTTAAGAATATGAAATATAAGAAGGAAAACTGTAGAGTTCTGCTTGATGATAAAACTCAGCTTCACAATTATGGGATGGCAGCATATGCCCTCCTTTATAAAAAAAAAGTGCATGCATTACTTGATATATCAGGAGAGGTGATCTGATGCTAAAGTCAAAACAATTGTGGTAAAGGCACACAACATGTTGTACTGGAAAGAACAATGCATGTGAGTCAGGAGTCCTAGTTTCCAATTCCACACTGAGTAACATGAGACAAATCACCTAAATACAATGAAATACTGTGAAATGAAAGTCAAAAATCTATAAGGGTCCTTCAAGGGAATTCAGTGATGGTAAGACTCAGAAAAAATGCCTAATCAAAATTATCAACAAAAATATGGAGGGTATGCAACACTTAGAATAGTGAAAAGGCAAAGGCCTAAGATTCTAGAGACCAGGATACTAGTGTCAATTCACATTAACCTTTGGGTGACTCTAGGGCAATTACTTAACATCTCTATTCCTCACTTTCCTTTCTTAAAAAATGATTGAATTTTGGAGTAGGCGATTTCTAATGTACTTCCTGGCTCGATCACTGTTATTCAGTATGAGTCCATGTCTGTGATAAAAATCCACACCTAGAGAAGGAATCTATAGATTTGTGTGGAAAAATGTATAAGGAATGTTTACATAGGAACATTTATTACATAGTCACATAAGTCTTGAAAAGGACTGGGTTTAGCAAAATAATTCTATCACCTGATAATATTTTTAGTTTTGGATAAATGAATTTTAGCTCTATTATACAAATAGATACAAATTAAAATATTGAGGACTTATGAGATAAAGGTTTTTTTTGTTTTTGAATTAAATTTTATATTTATTTTTAGTTTACATCATTCATTTCTACAATATTTGAGTTAATTTTTTTTCCTGTCTCTCCCCTACCCACCACCTCAAAGTAGCATTCCCAATGTATACCCCCTCCCCCAATCTGCTCTCTCCTATATCCTCCCCCATCCCTTTTCTCATGTTCCAATATGGCAAGATGGACCTCCATGCTCCAGTGCCTGTATATCTTATTTCCTAGTAGCAGGTAAAAAAATAATTATATATATATATATATATGTATATATATATATATATATATATGTATATATATATACACACACACACATATATACATATATATGTATATATATATACACACACATATATATAAAACATACACACACACACACACACACACACACACACACACACACACACATATATATATATATATATATATATATATATATATATATATAAACATTTGATATTAAAACTTTGAATTCCAGATTCTTCCCTTCTTACCTCATCACCTACCCTTACTGGGAAGATAAGCAATTCAATATAGGTTGTACATGTGTAGGTATGCAAAACATTTGCATAATATAAAATCCATCCATAGTGGATATATTGTGAAAGACTGACTATATTTCCTTCCATCCTATCCCACCACCCAGTTGTTCTATTCTTTAACCCTTTCCCTTTTTGAAAATATGTGCTTCCAATTTCCATCCCCCCCCAACATTTCCTCCCCTCCATCATCCATCCTCTGCTCTCCTTCCCCCCTACTCTCCGGTAGGGTGAGATGCCCTATTTAGTATGTATGTCATACCCTCCCTAAGCAAAATTCAATGAGAGTAAGGTTGACTTATTCCCTTTTGCCTTGCTGTTCTTCCCCTCCATTGTAACAGTTTTCCCTTGCCTGTTCTATATGAGATAATTTACCCCATACTGTCTCACCCCATCTCCTCTCATTATATTCCTTTCTCACTACTCAGTTACACATTTTAAGTATCATTCCTTCCTATTCAATTGGTCCTGTGCCCTACTCTATATATACCTGTACACATATATACAAACACTCACATATGTATTAATAAACCCATATACCCTCCTACATAGATATATGCATATTATATATATATTTTGTATACATAAAACATACATAGACAATAAACCCCTATATCCTCCTACATATATATGTGTGTATATATATATATGTATGTATGTATGTACACACATATACATTTATATTCGCTTCAACTATTCTCATACTGAGAAAAGTTTCGTGAGTTACAATTATTATTTTTCCATGTAGGAATGTAAACAGTTCAACTTTGATAAGTTCCTTATGATTTCTTTTCCCTGTATACCTTCTCATGCTTCTCTTCCTTCTTTTATCTGAATTTCAAATATTCTATTCAGCTCTGGTATTTTTCACCAAGAATGCTTGAAAGTCTCTCTTCCATTGGACAACCATATTTTCCCTTGAAACATGATTTTCAGTTTTGTCGGGTAGGTGATTCTTGGTTTTAATCTTAGCTCCTTCGACCTATAGAATATGATATTCCAAGCCCTTTGATCACTCAGTGTAGAAGCTGACAGATAATGTGTTATCCTGATTGTGTTTCCACAATATTCAAAATATTCCTTCCTGGTGCTTGTAATATTTTCTCCTTGATATGGGACCTCCAGAAGCTGTCTATAATATACCTAGGAGTTTTCTTCTGGAGATCTTTTTCAAGAAGTGATTGGTGGATTCTTTCTACCTCTATTTTGCCCTGTGGTTCTAAAACGTAAAGGCAATTTTCCCTAAGAATTTCTTGAAACATGATTTCTTGATTATTTTTTTATCATGGCTTTCAGGTAGTCCAACAATTTTTAAATTTTCTCTCCTGGTTCTATTTTCCAGGTCAGGTTCTTCTAATGAGATATTTCACATTGTGTTCTATTTTTTAGTTTGTTTGGATCTGTTTAATAGCATCTTGATTTCTCATATTCACTAGTTTCCATTTGCTCCAATCTAATTCTGAAGGAGTTATTCTGTTCATTGAGCTTTTAAGATTATTTTCCATCTGGCAAATGCAGCTTTTTAAGGCATTCTTCTCCTCACTGGCTTTTTGAGTCTCTTTTTGCCACTTGAGTTAGTCTCTCTCTCTCTTTTTTTTTTTTTTTTGGTTTTTAGAGGGCAATTGGGGTTAAGTAACTTGCCCAACGTCACACAGCAAGGTTTTGTTTTTTGTTTGTTTCTTTGTGTGTGCTTTAAGTGTCTGAGGCCAGAACCGAACTCAAGTCCTTCTGACTCCAGGGCCAACACTCTTCTCACTGTGCCACCTAGCCGCCCCTGTGTTAGTCTCTTTTTTAAGATGTTATTTTCTTCAGTCAGTTTGTTGATTCTCTTTTCTTGGTTTTCTTGCATCATTCTCATTTCTCTTCCCAATTTTTTCTCCACTTCTCTTATTTGGTTTTCAAAATCCTTCTTAAGCTCCTCTATGGACTAAACCCAATTTATATTTTTTCTTGGATGCTTTTGGTGCAGGAGGTCTTATTCCTCCTGTTCCATTATTTGATTCTTTTTGTTCCCAAAATAGGAGTGTAATGTCAGATTGCTCTGCTTGCTTTTCTTCCTTCCCTTGCTTATGTTGCCACTCAATTACTTGACTTTTGAGCTTTTTGGCCAAGTAGAACTCTGCTTCCAGAGAGGAGAGCTTTGTCCCAAATTGCTGGGATTTTCTCAGCTGCCAGAGCTATTACTTGTGTGCACTCTTTGAAGCCTCCACATTCTCTGGCACACTGGTCATGCACCCCAGGATTTCCACCCTAGGTAGCAATCTGGATCCAAGCAGGTTAAAGCAAGAGTGATTACCCCTCAGACTAGTCACCTTTTCCCCACACAATCTGCAGGCCAGGAATTCTGAACCAGCCATGATTCAGCTTCATGGCCACTGTGCCTCAGCGGCTTCTTGCTTTGTGGGCAGAATCCAGACCCCCTGTTTCTAAAGTCCACTGACCTCTGATTTTGTCTCTGGCATTTATGGGTTGATAATTCTGGACACCACCACAGTTGCTGGTGATCAACTCTCCCAATATCCCTCCAGCAAGAACTGGTCAGGCTGCTCTGAGGTTAATACCTCAGCCCCAGGAGGGGCTGCACTATGTTCCCAGAATGTTTTCCTGGTACCCTCCTGCTGGCCTGCTGAGCTGTCTTCATCAAGAGGTTAGGTTCTCTCTATCACTTTGAGCTTTCTGAAGCCCTGAAGTTTGTTTAGAGTCATTTTTTACATTTATTGGAGGAGGTGGAAGCAGGGGCCATGCAGAAGTCCTGTTTCTACTCCTCCATCTTGGCTCTGCCTCCTTAAAGTTTGTTTTGTGACTTAACCCTTATAAAAATGGCATGGTTAAAGTTCAGTTTGGCAAGTAAAATTTTAGTGTTTTTTTTAAAATAAACATAATGATATACTATGTTTAACATATTTTGAAGCTTTGAGTACAGAGTTGCATGTTATCTCCTCTCTTTCAGGGTATCAATTATCCCTTTTGCCTTTCTTACTAAGGTAATAATTGGGACTTTGGATGGCTTTAGGAATTTTCTCCCTTCCAATAAACTGTGGTCTACATCACTTCTGTTTTCACTACTTTATGCTGTAAGGCATTCCTCATTTTTATTTCGCCCAAGAATAATTGTAAGAACTTTTTTCTCTGGTGATGAGGAAGGGGAAACAATTCTTTCTTCTAATTGATGCTGGGGTTGGCAGTGTCCACCGAATCAGTGAGGCAGGATGTTTAGGCTGAGCTGGAAGGCAGCATTGGCTGCCAATAGCCCTAATAAGGGCATCAGCATCCTTCCCTTTCTGAGGCTGCCTGCAGGCAGCAGATAAAAACAAGGAGAAACAAAGCCTCTGGGCTGATGCTCCTAACTGATCTTCATATTGTGCCTACAGAACTTATTGCGTTGATAAGAGGGAGGACAAGACAGTCAGAGTTCTGCTTCATGGCGGAGCAGAAGAGTGTAGCTAGGAGAGTCAGGGTGGTAGTGTTGTCTCTTTTTTCCTTGGCTTTCTCTGTGTATTTCTGTCTGTCTCTTTATTGTGTCTTAACAGAAATAATTTACTTAAGAGTAAAATTAATAAAATACTGAATTTCATAACTTTGAAGGAACAATTCTAAATTTAATTTTCCTTTTTAAATTGTTTTCAATAAAATATTAATTATAATACATGTAGCATGTGAAATAAAACAGTGACTCTAAATCTCTTAGGATTAAGTCCTATTGTTAGGTGAAAGAGGGGAGCAAGAAAAACATTACATTTTTCTAAACTATGAGGAGAGGAAATCTTTCATCAATGGCCTTGGGAGGCAATGAGTTATCTTTTATTGGAGTTTGTCATAGTGGAGATGCATTGTATTAGATGAGCACCAAAGATCCTTTCAGCTTTTAAATTTTGTTAATTAATTGTTAATATACGACCAGTTTTTTCAAATGTCATTTAAAATGAAACAGTATATTCAATTATTAGCAAGGTATCATGCAATTTTAGATAGGCATCCTCAAAATATGAGAGACAGCATAGCATAGTAAATAGAGAAGTGGTCTTGAATACAGGAAGGGCTAGCATCAAGTCTTGCCTTTGATGCTTACTTGCTTTTTGATCCCAGTCAAGTCATTAACTTTTTAGTGTTATGGGAAGCTCTCAAAAAATATAAGTTGCAGAGAAAGAACCAACTTGCATTGGTAAAGGGAGTTTCTTCACCTGAGATTTCTGTTTACCAATGAAATCATTGGTCCAGCCCCTATCTTTATCCCTATTTGGAGGGAAATAGAAGAGTCATTTCAAATAAATAGATATTAAATGCAAATGACATTCACTATTAATTTTTATAGTAAGTCTCAGCAAAAACTCCTGATATGTTATCACCCTGATATGTTAACAGAAAAATACATGAAAATATTAATCATATTTTTTCTGTTTGTTTTTGGTGAATGGATTCAAAACTTGAGAAAAAATTATTTTTGGCTGAAGTATGGTTGTTGTCAGTGGAAGAGAAATTAGGAATAAAGAACATTTTATATAATATGTACATATATACATTTACATAAATACAAGTGTGTACATATGTGTATATATGTGTTTACACACATATACACATATATATATGTCATTGTGCATGCACATATTTCCCACCAAACCTCATTTCCTCATTTTACTTTTATTGCATTGATAGTGAACTGTCTTCTGCTTGATATTATGTTTAACTAATAATATTGCCTAACTATTTTGCCATTTTCAATGACATCATCATCATGATTGTGATCATTGTTACTATAGTTATACAAAAACTACAGTGGGCAGTGTTCAATGTCAAGAGCATTTCTCCTGCCTAAAGCTAATCTTGATTTTGTACCAGGATCTCTACTGTCCCAGAAAATTAATTCATGTTTATTTATTTGTTTATTTTTGCTTCGACCCAGAATGAAACATTAACTAAAATGAGCATTTTCATATACATTGCAGAACAGAAAGTACTTTACATAAAACTGTGAATCTCTGGTATTTACAGCTTGCATTTTATAAAAGTAGGTCAATATATTACTTTTAAATCGGTTCTGTTATCCTTCTCTTTTTACTTTGTTACAATAACTTTTTCTGCTTTTCTATCTTTCTCTTCTTTCCCTTTATTTTTTCTGTCTTTACCTCCCTCCCTGCCCTCCAGACTACTTCCTTCTTTCCTTCCTTTCCTCTTTTAGTTTCCATCCTCCTTTCCTCCCTCCCTCCATCCTTTCCTTCCTTCCTTCCTTCTTCCCTCCCTCCCTTCCTTCCTTCTTCTCTTCCTTATTTTTACTTCCTTATTAATGTATTATGGCATTAGAGAGAGGGTAGGAAAGTTTCCTGATACACTATAAACTCCCTAATTGTCTCAATCACACCAAGATATCTGGAGGGTAGAGAAACACCAATTCCTAGAGGTATGTTGTCATTTTTCAATTCCGGTCATTACATTCCCCTTTTGTTTTATTATCACCATGCCTTTTGTGTACCTTTTGTGTACCCTCCCTTCAAATGAAATGACTCTGACAATGAAGATGAAGTGAATGATCTAAGGACAAAACATCAGGGAACTGGCAAGGACCAAAGTGTCTGTCATTTGCATGAACAAAGACAAGAAGACAAAAATTGTGTCAGGTGTGTTAGGGTTCCGAGGGTCTCGAACCTACAAGAACATGTTTACCTTTTCCCAGTCTTCGGACGTCTCCGAATTCTAGACTTTCTAGAAGAACTACCCACGCAGAACACCCTTCTGTTTAAGGAGAACTCTCTTTATTTTTCTCTGATCAGAACATATAAGCGAACTCAGCCAGCAGCCCCCCCCGCCTCATCAGGCAGCCTCCTCTTTATCCAACCTCCAGTTCCAGGTGTTTAACATCAGCAGTCCCCCCGCCCCGTCAGGCAGCCTCCTTTTTATCCAACCTCCAGTTCCAGGTGTTTAACATCGCCTTCCCCACCACTGCGAGTCAATCACGCGTTGCCCCGAGAGTGAGGGGTGGTAACCCGCTGCCCACATGGACACGTCAGCTCATCAGGCTAAGAGGTTTCCGGTGTAGCAGACCAGGGAGTCTCTTAACCAGGAAGTCTCTCTACTGCCACGTCAACTCTTATGATTATTTTGCTGACTGTCCTTTTGGCCTTCCGGGTTCCTCCTGTAGCCTGTTATTGATAGGCCAGGGACCCTCCTTCCACTCCCAGGCTGTCGCGCTGCACCCCAGTTGGCTAAGGACTCTTCAAGGTGTGCTTAGGGAAGCTAACACATAGTCTTTTCTCATTGCCATCTTCCTTTATTCCACACTCTTCTCCATTAATTTTAAACTGGATCTACTCCAGAAACACATATCTATTTGATGTCCCAAGCTTTAATACAACTTACATTAGAGATGATGTAATGCTCATAGCTATAATAAATTTGAAATGTATAAGGAAGTTATTTTAAGGACTTGGAGATGACTCAAGATCAAAATATTTTAATTGATACCATGCCTAGGCCCTAGAGAACTAATTCAGGGTGACCTCAAGAATAATTTTATGGCATCTCAGGGTTGGGTCTTCAAGAGAATCATACAATCCTTGAAACATTGCAGGAGTGAGAGTAAAATTCTTCCCTCCTCCCAACTCCTGGCTTTTTTCTATGATACCATGGAGAATTGTTTTTTAGTTTCCCTATAGTAATGGCTCAGATAGATGTGTATTGACTGAATTCCATGTATTCCCCTCCCTCCTTTATTTCAAGAATATTGATACTAGATTTTCTTTCCCTTTCTGATTAATAGAAGTTATATCAACGTTCATTGAAATGAGGCATTTAAATCATCACAGTGGGAATTGTGTAATAGGAAGGTCCTTGATTATGGGAAAGAAGAATTCTGTCTGAATTAGCCAAATTTGGGAAAAAAAATCCAAATCTAATATTTGTGTATATGTTTCAAGAAATGCTACACTCTATGGTAAAAACAAATGAGACTACTGGGAAATTACTTCCAAATCACTCTTCTACAATGGTTTATGTGTTTAAGACAGAAATCCAGTACTCTCAGAAATACAGGGGATTTCATGAACATACTTATACCTATGTGGAAATGACCCTGATTTGGGATGGGAGGAGGGTAAATATCATCAGTTTTGAGATGTTGACATAATGTATTATTTGTGAAGAGTTCCTTTAATGATAATGTTGGCTACATGTCCACTCCCCTTTGCACATTGGTGAACTATGTTAATGGATCAGCAATGATTACATAAGAGGTTTTTAATAAGTGGGTGAAAAATAATTTCCCATACACCTAACTTTAAAAAAGTGTAGATATCTATTATATATAAATGGTCAGATATAGGTTGTTGTACTCTCTTTGCCATAGGCTTTTTTTCAATTCTCCTTAGAACCATTATATTCCTGTATTCTTTGTTCCTTCTGTACATTTCAGCTAATTCTACTTTGATATGTTTTCTTTCATATGCTATTCTTATTTAGCAATAGTCTTTCTCCTGCCCCTACACTCAGAAATGTCAGGAAAATTTATTTCCTATGTGTTCTATTTATGGGTCAGGACACTGCCCTAAGCATAAATAGAACTATTGATATCCTCCTCATTAATAAAAAGAAAAATGGAACAGAACACATTAAAGTTACAGGAGGCATGATCAAGAATCAACATGTGGTTTAGTGAAAAGAGTGATGTATATGGAATCAGATGATCTGAGTTCAAATCCTAGTTTTTTCATTTACTATTTGTTTCATATTGATTGGGTAACAACTTCTCCAATGTTCAATTTGATTATCAATTATTAAGGGGTTGGACTGGATGTCTGCTAAAGTTTCTTCTAGCTCTAATCCTATGATCTGAAACTAGATGGAGCTACCAAGATTCTAGAGAAGAATCTATAGAGTGACATAATCCAACTACCACCAAAGGAATAAATCCTCCCACATCCCCTCCCTAATAAAAAGTCACTTAATTTTCTTTATGATCACCTAAAATGAAATGAACATGGGCCTTGTGAGATTAAATATTTTTTTTCCAAATGGAGTATGCTATCATTATATGGAAAGAAAACACTAGGAGAAAGATTCAGTTGAATAAACTTGGGTAGTGATTAGTAGTGATGGAGTTGCTAAAATTTTTAACATTTCCAAAAATAATATAGTCATATTTGTGCTGGTGATGATGGCAGTGCTAATTGTGGTAGTATGACTTACTTATAAAATAAGTACTTATAATGTACATTATCTCCTTTAGGATGCACAGTACTCTTGTGAAAAATATATTGAAAATATTGTTCTCCATATTTTCTAGAGAACCTCATCAACTCTCTGTACCACAGAAAAATTGTTTGTCCTAGGTCACTTAACAAACTAGTAGCACCTATGATTTATTTCATATACTTCTTGTTTTCCATCTCCTTCTCTCTCACAAACTATTGGGTAAGAACCCTTTCTGGTGGGTGCTTTTGATGATATGTCTTTTGCTTTGGACTTAGCCTTTTTCATCAACTAGTGCATCTGTTAATTTATAGACTATATTATATGGCATAGCATGATGTGTGTGTGGGGGTGGGGACAAGAGAAGACATATTTCACAGGATTAAGTTAATTAGCTTAAGAAGTGTTACAGGGGCAGAGTCAAGATGGTGGAGTAAGAAAAGGACTTCTTGGAAGTTCTAGCTCCCGCCAAATTGAATTCATGTAAAAGGAGACTCTGGCCAATCTTTGGAGCTACAGAAACCTTGAAATGACAAATAGAATCTAACCTCCCACTGAGAACAGCCTGGCAGCCCAGCAGAGAGTGACCAGCACAGAGCAATGAGAGCAAACCCCAGCCCTGGATGAGCCAGAGGTTTTAGCCTCAGGGCTGGCCTGACCAGCTGCTAAGCCAACTGGAGGGACTTCAGAACACCAGGAGCTGCGGTGTGATGTTCTCGAGAATTATAAACCCATAGATGCTAAGGACACAGTGAGAGGTCAGTGCTGTGTGGACTTTGGACCCAATAGTTGGGAGTGAATCGGCCTCTTCCCATAGGGTGAGAAGCCGCTGTTGAGCTGTGGCCTTGCAGCCACCCCCCACATCCACCTTCCTTAGCAGCTTCAGCTCCTGGCCTGCAGATTGTAGGGGGACCAAGCAAACAGTCTGAGGGGTAATCTTACTTGCTTCAATCTGCTTTGATGAGACTGTGGTCCAGGGTGGAGGATTGGGTTGTGTGACCAGCTTGCCAGAGCTTGTGGCAGCTCCAGAGAGGGCAGCCAACTAATACCTCCAGCAGCTGAGAAAACCTCAGGTGTCAAGGGACTGAGTGGCAACATGAGTAGGCAAAGGAAACAAAATAAATAGAGCACCCCAACTTTACACTCTAACTGTGGTGACATAAAAGGTTCAAAGCATGGAAAAGGAGAAAGGCATTGAAGTCAGAACTCAGGATATAGCCCCAGGATGGCTGGACCAGCAGCTGGCTTGAGAGATCCCAGAAGACCAGCAGCTGTGGAGTTTCCAGAATTATCAACACATACATAGGACAAAATGAGAGGTCAGTACCTTATGGATTTTAGGACCAGTATTTGTGAGTGAGGCAGCTTCTTTACCTGCAGGCAAGAAGCTCGGGAGTGGCTGCCAGACAGGCAACATATTGCAGATTCAGTTGCAGCTGCAGCTCCTGGCCTTCAGACTGTAGGGGGATCCAGCAATCAGTCTGGGGGGTAATTGATTTGCTTTAACCTTCTTGGATCTAGATTGTGGTCTGGTGGGGAGGTCTTGGGGTGTGTGACCAGCTAGCAAGAGTGTGTGGGGGCTATAGGGAGGGCACCCAACTTATACCTCAAGCAGCTAAGAAAAACCCCAGCATCTGGGACAGAAACTCCTCAGGCTAGTGGCAGAGTCCTACTGTGGCAACAAGCCCAAAAGTAAAGTAATTGAGTGGCAACATGCCACGGCAAAGGAAACAAAATAAACAGAATAATTCAACAACAGACTTCTATTTTGGGGGCAAAGAGAATCAAAGCATGGAACAAGAGGAGGACTGGAATGTCAGACCTTCTGCACAAAGAACCCCAAATGAAAATACAAGCTGCTTACAGGCCATAGAGGACCTTAAGAAGCAGATAAGAGAAGTGGAGGAAAAATTAGTAAGAGAAATGAGAAAGATACAAGAAAAGTATGAAATGAGAGTCAACAGCCTACCTAAGGAAAATAACACCTTATAAATAGACTAACTCAAATGGCAAAAGAGACTGAAAAAGGCAACGAGGAGAAGAATGCCTTAGCCAAATTTGCCAGGTGTAAAGACAATCTCAAAAGCTTACTGAAGAGAATCATTCCTTCAGAATTAGACTAGAGCAAATGGAAGATAGTGACTTTATGAGAAATCAAGATGCTGTTAAACAGACCCAAGCAAATGAAAAAAAAAAAAACACAGGAGGCAGTGTGAAATATCTCATGGGAAAAACCATTGACCTGGAAAATAGATCTAGGAGAGATCATTTAAAAATTATTGGACTACCTGAAAGCCACAATCAAAGAAAGAACCTACAAATCATCCTTCAAGAAATTCTCAAGGAAAATTGCCTTGATGTTTTAGAACCAGAGGGCAAAATAGAGGTTGAAAGAATCCACCAATCACCTCCTGAAAAATATCCCAAAAAGAAAACTCCTAGGAATATTATAGCCAGGTTCCAGAATTCCCAGATCATGGAGAAAATTCTACAAGCAGCCAGAGAGAAACAATTTCAATATTGTGGAAGCACTATCAGGAAAGCACAGGATCTGGCAGCTTCTACACTGAGGGATTGAAGGGCATGGCATATTATATTCTGGAGAGCAAAGGAGCTGGGATTAAAACCAAGAATCACCTACACAGCAAAACTGAGTATCACGTTTCAGGGGAAAATATGATCATTCAGTGAAATAGAGGACTTTCAAGCATTCTTGAGGAAAAAACCAGAGTTGAATAGAAAATTTGACATCCAGACACAAGAAGCAAGAGATGCTTGAGAAGGTAAACAGGGAAAAGAAATCAAAAGGAACTTATCAATGTTGAACTATTTACATCCCTACATAGAAAAATGATAACTGTAACTGATGAAACCTTTCTCGTTATGAAAATAATTGAAGAAGGGAACATGGGAATATGAATACATATGTGAATATGTGTATATACATTTTCAGGAATACATATATAGAGGGCACAGGTCAAATTTAATAAGAAGGGATGATAGTTAAAAGGTGAAATTAATAGGTGAGAGAGGAATATGTGAGGAGATGGGGAGAGAAAAGGGGGAGAAAATTATCTCATATAGAAGAAGCAAGGGGAAATGCTTGCATGGGAGGGGAAAAACAGGAAGGCAAAGACACAAAATCATATTCTCAATGAATTTGGCTCAGGGAGAGAATGATATACATATTAAGTGGTATATCTCACCCTACAAGAGAGTAGGGAGAGGGTAATGAGACGGGGATGATGTAAGGGAAGGTATGTTTTGGGGAAGAGAGGTTGGAAGCACCCACTTTTGAAAAAGGACAGGATGAAAGCAGGAAATGGACCAAGTGGGTGGTGGGATAGGTTGCAGAGAAATATAGCCAGTCCTTTACAATATATCTACTATGGTAATGTTTTGCATATCTATACATGTACAACATATATTGAATTGCTTATCTTCCCAGCAAGTGTGTGTGGCAAGGGAGGAAGTGGAGGAATCTGGAATTTAAAGTTTTAAAATGAAATGTCTTAAATATATATAGTTAATACTATTCACATATAATTCAGAAATAAAATATTTAGGGATTGGGGCACAGAGATTCACCTTGCCCTAATGGAAAATTCAAAGGAAGTATGGGAGAAAATATGGGAGAGGGCAGATTGGATGAGGGGATATCCTGTGGGACCACTATTCCGCGGTGGTGGGTAGGGGAAAAATGGGGAAAAATTGTAACTCAAAATCTGGTGGAAATGAATGATGTAAACTGAAAGTAAATAAAGCATTTGGAGAAAAAACAAAGAAACATTCCAGACCTCAACTTTAAGTATTAGTATGAATTTTAATGATGCATAAATAGAGGCCAGGAGGAAAGAAGTGACTTGTTAAATTTTACACGTTCACGTGACTAAGATGTGGGGCATCCAAGGAATGGATACAAAGTCCTCCAAACTCCATTCTTTTTTGAACCCTACGTCTTTGCTTCATGTGTCCTATTAAGTGCAAGACCACAGCCTTGGAGAATTTCAAAAGGTTTATCATTTAATCATATCTTCTAATTGTCAATAAGGTAAAAAATATACTTTAAATCAGAATAAAATGATTCAAGATAAGACACAAAGTCTAGTAGTCTCTTCTCCAATACCTTCCCCATGATTTCATGGGGTTGTTGATTGTTACAGTATTGAAAATTAAAGTTTACATCTACTGATTGTTTTGCAATTTCTCCAGCATTTCTCTCCCAAGAACTCTGACTGGTAGATAATACGAGCATTTATTAATCCTGCTTAGTAGATTAATAAGTCTCAGTTTATCAGAAATTATTAGAGATTAATTTATTTATCCACTCTCAGATAGCTGATAATTATATAATCCAGAATTCAAAGCCACATTTTTGGATTTCAAAGTTTTCTCAATACTACATCATAGCATAACCCTTATGTATATTATTTTGCAGTTACATAGCACATTTACTTTCAAATAAATTCTCAATTGTTTCTCACATAAATTCTATGAGATACATAAAGTTTATTATCTCTATTTAGCTCAGAAAGATTATAAATTCAGTTTGTGGCTTGTTGAGTTTGAGATGAGGATAGAACTTTCAAATAGGGATATCTAGCAAGTAATTGGAAAAATGGAACTGAACCTGTGAGAAAATAATGGGACGGGGGTAAATGAGTTGAGTCAATTGCATAGTGATAATAATTAAGGACTTGGTATTAGATGGGATGATGAAGGGGGGGAGGGGCTTAGGGGAGAAAATATATGAACTAAGGATAAAAGATTAAGCAATCTAAAAGATTAGGTTGAGAGGTAACTGAAAGTGCTGCCAGAGATGTGGAATGTTCATTTAATATGAAGAAGTGAAAAAAGAACAAACCAAATATGATAAGAAGTTTGTTAATGTATGAGGGATTCCAAAGGACAAAGTATTAGGAAAGAAGGCTAAATAGGACAGTGATTGGGGAAGTATAGTATTTATATGAGTAAGAGAGATAAGAGCTGGATAAGATTTTTGACCAAGAACTTAAGAAGAAGGATATATAGGAAGATTTAAAGTGTTTGGTCTTTGTAAACTCAGAGATTACAAAGTGTCTGGTCCATAGCAAACATTTCCTGAATATTTGTTAAAAGTTGACTTTACTAATAGCAAGTTGAAGGGCTATATTACTTATAGAATATAAGACGTTGTCAGAATCCAAGCATAGTTAGCAGAGAAATTTTAGAATTAAGCTACTCAAAGGAATGTTTATATGCCATTAAAATTTCCACAGTCTCATACTCTCTAGATATGGTTTTGCCTCTAATTTTCCAGATGATCCCTTTCCTTGGTCCTGGATAAAGGAATTAAAAAGGTCTGGATTAAAGAAAAACCTCCCTATTCTAAGTCTATTCCAGTGGTGTTCTGGGGGGAGGAAAAAATAGAGGAAAGAGCTCTGGATTTGAAGTCAGAGGACTTGGGTTCTAATTTTGACTTGGTCACTTAAACCGATCATGTGACCTTGTGTAAGTCACTTATCCTCTCCATGCTTTTGGTTTCTCATTTGAAAAATGATGTAATTGGGGTGGCTAGGTGGCACAGGGAATAGAGCAATGGCCTTGGAGACAGGAGGACCTGAGTCCAAATCTGGCCTCAGATACTTAACACTTACTAGCCATGTGACCTTGGGCAAGTCACTTAACCCCAATTGCCTTGCATTCTCCCTCTAAAAAAAATAAAAATTGAAAAATTATGGTGAAGTATAAATTTTCTACTATACCTTCCTGTTCTAACGCTATGATTCTCTGTATCAGTAGTAATCTGAGGACCTAGAAAAAGCTTGGAGTACTTCGAAAATAAAAAGAGTTGGGTTGCAATATTATGTCTGCCACTATCAGCTTTATGATATTCTTTCATGATTGCTAACATTAAGAAAGGATATTAAGGCTAACAAAGTTCTTTACATTAATCACCTCATATGAGTCTTAAAACAACTCTACAATTCTGAAATGTGAACAAAATATTTTGCCCACGTTAATGTTGAAGAAACTGAGACCTTGAAAGGTCAAATGTTTTTTTTTTTTTTCCTGAGGCCTCACCACAAATAGGTGACAAAGTCAGGATTTAGCAACAAGTATTCTTGTTCCAAATTCTTTTAATTCTCTGGGACTCAGTTTCCTAATTTGCAAAAGAAGACGTTTTGTCTAGAATGTGTTTTATCTCTAAAGATCTGACTTCTCTGTGATACTATGTAATGAATGACCTGCCATTGAATAAAGAAACAGTGAAAATCAATCTGGGGAAAATGGGTCATTTTGTCCAGATTGATATTTTTTCCTGTTCAATGAACAATGGTTGCCTATTCATTGAAAAGTTGCTTCACTTTTACTCTATATATGTTTTTGACTCTCTCTGTCTATATCTCTACCTGTCTGTCTCTCTCAAATACTATTCAGGAATTTTCTGTGTGAGTCCTTTACTTTGCACTATACATTTCTACTGACTCTGGGCAAAATGTATGATCTTTCTGCATGTAAACCATTGGATTATATTTTTGTATCTTCCATATTTCATCTCTGAAACAGAGGAAAGAGGAAAACATATTAATTCTCGTCACCATCAGGATAACTCCACTAATTATTGAACTTGAAATTGTATGTGGCAGACATATATATGGCTTCTTGGGATTTTCTGCGACTTTGAATTTGAAAAGCATGTTTCTTTATGCCAAATAAAATTTAAAACATCTTCCTCCGTTCATCTGACTTAAAAAAGAAAAAAAACACAAATCTTTATTCTCCTCTCCTCAATATATATATATATATATATATATATATATATATATATATATATATATATATATATATATATATCTTTAGCACGAGGAGCTGGATCAAATACCTTGGCATGATAGGATTTGTGATAAAATGGCAGGGAGATCAAATTGCTGAGAGAAATCTTTAGTTCCCTGAAGGGCAAATTTCTAACTCAGTCGCCGGGAGAAATGGAAAGAAAAACACTTGGAAAACCTGATAGAGATTACTCATGCTGTCTCACTACTGAAATATCCAAACTGAAATGTCAAGAGCATTTAATAATGTGCATGGATGAGATGTTTTCATCTTTGACACACTAGAAATCTTGTTGGACCTTACAGTGTTTATAATGAAAAGTTATTATTCAAGATTATTCTTTTATTTAATGCAGTTAACTGTGGTCATCTATTTCTCACCTTGCAATCTCAAGCATTCTATTATTTTGATAGCCATTAACACTGTAATTGAGTATACATTCATGTCAGTCCAATTCAATTTCAAAATCATTTGTAGAGATGTACTGTGTGTCTAATATTGTGATAATTGCTGTGTAGGACATGGCAAAAAATAAACATTCCAAACTCCGCTCTCAAAAAATTTTACAAAATGTTGGAAAAGAATATGGTATAGGTATGAGGATTCATTTGGAATGGTAAAAGGCCATACAGGGGCTTGCTCATATCTACAGCATAAATAAAGCAATGATAATATTTATCAATTCACTTCTTGTAAATAACCCAACAAATATTTATTAAATAATCCTTGATTTCAGAGTACTCTGCTAGTCCCTAGGGGTGACTTGAAATTTAAGTAAGGTCCTATCCTCATGTTAATGATGTTTGTAGCCTCTTAGTTATGACCAATATGCAGGGGAATTACATTCAAGCTACTATATTTTAAGTCTTTCCATTAGGCAAAAAATAAGGGGGAGGTGTTTCATTAGGTTTGGGGTGAAAATAATTTATTGCTATTGATAAAGCCTCTTAAAATTCTGCTATACTTCCATAATTTGTTTGAAATCCATGACTCATATCAGTTAATTTTCAAATTTCAAGTGGGTAACTCTGTTTGACTTTGTATACATAATTTAATTCTTCCATTTCTCTCTAGCAGATTCTATACTCAAGGTGTACAAGTATATATTCTTTTCATCTTTATAACCATGTTGTTGTTTTTTTTTTTATTCTCAATCTGAGTCCTCTGCAAGACTTTAGCAGAGTCCTTTATATAATATGGATATTAAATAAGGATTTTTCTGTCAAATGAATGACCTTGTGTAATGGCAAGCACAATAGCACTTAGCTCCTTATTTCAGCTCTTCAAGTGCCTTTGAGCCTCACCTATGATTATATCAAGTCTTTGTTAGAAACAGAACCTGTGAAGCCCACAGTGGGAGGAAATTGCCAAAGACCAGAAGAGGTAGGACATAAGAGGAAGGGCAGAATAGGAAGGAGCTAAGGATATAAAAGCTTGAACATGAGCTGGAACTGAGCAGAACTGGGAGGAAAAATGTCTTTGGTGTCTGCACTTTGTCCATCTGTTCTGTCTGTTGTGATGTTACTTTGCCATATGTGTCTGCTGACAGAGAATACTGTTGTTGTTAGGGAAGCCCTAGGACCTTACTACCCTAACAGAGGACTTTCAAGCTGTCTGATTTCAGAAGTCCTAAAGGAGGGTTTACTGATATTTTCAGAAGTCGTGGGACTTTACTAATGATTTGTGTTTGGTTTCTCAGACAGAAGCCCTGTCTGTTGGTCTTTGTTAATTTCTCAGACAGAGGTCCTCTCTGTTGGTCTTTGTTGATTTCACAGGCAGAAAATGAATTGATGATAGTGCCAGAAATGTGAGTGAACATTGTTGAAACTCTACTAAGCTTAATGTGTGTAGATATTGTTTGTATTCCAAAAAACTACAAAAAGAGTTTGAAGTGGACTAGTCACCACAGTGAGATATGAATTCTAATAGGAATAAGATCTAGAACAAGAGCTGGGAGAAACATTCCTGTGAATCCAGGTGACAATTGGGCAAATTCAGGCAAGACCTGGGAGCATGGAAGATGAGCCATGGAGTTTGGAAGTCAGTTTCAAGTCAGGATAAAGGATCTTTACTTGGGTACTTAGTGCTGGATGACAAGATTAAGACAATGTGATCTAGAGGTTTGATACCTTTGTACTTTGTACCCCTTAAGGATGATTCCTCCTTAAGGATGATTGAGTTAAGGATGACTGGAAGCCAATCAACAATCAAGATGAAAGAAGACTTAAGATGGATATTGTATACTGATTGATATCCCCTTAGTTTCCAATTCTTTGCCACCAAAAAAAAAAGTTGCTATAAATATATTTGTACATATGGGTCTTCCTCCTATTTCTATGATGTCTTTGGGATACAACCATAGACATGGTATTGCTGGGTCAAAGTGTATGCACTTACTTATAGCCCTTTGGGCATAGCTCCAGATTGCTCTCCAGAATGGTTGAATCAGTTCACAACTCCAACAACAATGCATTAGTGTTCCAATTTTTCCACATCCTCTCCAGCATTTTTCATTTTCTTGTTTTGTCACCTTAGCCAATCTGACTGGTGAGATGTGGTACATAAGAGTTGTTTTGATTTGCATTTCTCTAATCAATGGTGATTTAGAATATGCTTCCATATGCTTGTAGATATATTTAATTTCCCTCTCTGAAAACTGCCTGTTGATAGTTTTTGACCATTTATCAATTGGGGAATGACTTGTATTCTTATAAATTTGACCCAATTCTCTGTATATTTTAGAAATCAGGCTTTTATGAGAGACATTGGTTGTAAAAAATCTTTCCCAATTTTCCACATCCCTCTTAATCTGGGTTACATTGGCTTTGTACAGAAAGTTTTCAATTCAGTGTAATCAATATTATTCATTTTGCATTTTATAATGTTCTCTAATTCTTGTTGGGTTATAGAGTCTTCCCCTCTCCATAAATCTGACAAGTAAACTATTCCTTGCTTTCACAGATTGCTTACAGTATCATCCTTTATACCTAGATCATTCACCAGTTTAGACTTAATTTTAGTAAATGGTGTTATATAATGGTCTATGCCCAGTTTCTGCCACGTTATATTCTAGTTTTCCGAGCAGATCTTGTCAAGTAGTGAGTACTTCTCCCAAAGGCTGGGGTAATTGTGTTTGTTAAATAGTATTATTACTACAGTAATTAACTGCTGTCTCATGTACCCAATCTATTCCATTGATCCACTATTCTATTCCTCAGCCAGTACCAAGTAGTTTTGATGACTAATTTTTTGTAATACAGATTAAAATCTGTCATGGCTAGTCTACTTTTATTGCCATTTCTTTTCATTAATTCCCTTGATATTACGGACCTTTTTTTCTTCCAAATATTTTTTTTTTAGCTCTTTAAAGTAATTTTGGTTGATTGTCATTATATATATATATGTATATGTACATATATATATATATATATATATGTAATTTAATTTAGGTAAAATTATCATTTTTATTATATTAGCTCAACTCAGCCATGAACAATTAATGTTTTTCCACTTAGTTTGAACTGACTTTATTTGTGTGAAAAGTGTTTTGTGATTGTGTTTATATAGGTCCTGGGTTTGTTTTGGCAGGTAGATTCCCAAATATTTTATGTCTACACTATCTTTAAATGGGATATCTTTTTCTATCTCTTGCTGTTGGATTTCTTTAGAAAGGTATAAGAATTATGAGTATTTATGTATGTTTATTTTATATCCTGCAACTTTGCCAAATTTATTATCTCAAATAGTTTTTTACTTGATTCTCTAGGCTTCTCTAAGTATATCATCATAATGTCTCCAAAGAGTGATAGCTTAGTCTCTTCTTTGCATAATTTGATTCCTATAATTTCTTTTTCTTATCTAATTCTACTGCTAACATTTTTAGTACCAGATTGAATAAGAGGGGTGATAGTGGACATGCTTGTTTCACCCCTGATCTTATTGGAAATACTTCTAGCTTATCCCCATTAAATATAATACTTTTTGGTGGCTTTAAATAGTTGCAAATTATTATTTTAAGGAAGACTCCATTTATTCCTATACTTTCCAGTGTTTTTAATAGGAATGGATATTGTAGTTTGTCAAAAGCCTTTTTTACATCTATTGTGATAATCACATGGATTCTGCTAGTTTTATTGTTGATATGATCAGTTATACTGATGGTTTCCCTAATATTAAGCCATCCTTGCATTCCTGGAATAAATCCTCCCTGATCCAAGTGCATTATTCTTATGATAAGTTGCTGTAGTCTTTCTGCAAATATTTTATTAAAAATTTTGCATCTATATTCGTGAGGCAAATTGGTCTATAATCTTCTTCCTCCATTTTTTCTCTTCCTGATTTAGGTATCAATACCATATTTGTGTCCTAAAAAGTATTTGGTAAAAATCCTTCTTCCCTAATTTACCCAAATAACTTGTAGAGTATTGGAATCAACTGTTCTTTAAATGTTTGACAGAATTTGCTAGTAAATCCATCTGGCCCTGGAAATTTTTTCCTAGAGACTTCTCTGATGGCTTATTCGAGTTTATTTTTCAGAGATGGGGTTACTTAAGTAATATATTTCTTCTTCAGTTAATCTGGGCAATATATATATTTTTGTAAATATTCATCCATTTTTCTAAGATTGCAAAAGATATATGCATACAATTTGGTAAAATAGTTACTAATTTTTGTTTTAACTTCCTCTTCATTAGAGGTAGATTCACCCTTTTCATTTTTGATACTCATAATTTAGTTTTCTCCTGTATTTTTTTTAATCAAATTGACTAAAGGTCTCTCAATTTTATTGTTTTTTTTTCATTATACCATCTCTTAATTTTATTTATTAATTCAATAATTTTATTAATTTCAAATTTTTAATCTCTCCTTTCATTGTCATTACTTCTAATTTATTATTTTATCGGTGATTTTCAGTTTGTTATTTTTCTAGCTTTTTCAGTGGCATGCCTAATTCATTGAACTCCATTTTCTATAATTTATTCATATATGTACTCAGGGATATAACATTTCCCTAAGAACTGGCTTTGCTGCATCCCACAATTTTGGTCTATTGTCTCATTATTGTCATGCTCTTGAATGAAGTTTCTGATTGTTTCTACAATTTCTTGTTTGACCCACTCATTCTTTAGTATTAAATTGTTTATCTTCCAATTATTTTTTGGTCTATTTTTCCATGGACCTTTATTGCGTATGATTCTTATTGCATCGTGATCTGAGAATGATGAATTTAATATTTCTGCCTGTCTGCACTGAATTGTGAGGTTTTTATACCCTAATGCATGGTCAATTTGGGGGTATGTGCCATGTACCATTAAGAAGGTATATTCCGTTTTATCCCCATTCAGTTTTCTCCAGAGATCTATCATATCCAGCCTCTCTAATATTCTGCTCACCTCCCTAACTTTTTACTTGTTTATTTTGAGTTTGGATTTATCAAGTTCAAAGATGGTTTGATTGAGGTCTCCCACTGTTATAGATTTGCTATCTATTTCTTCCATTAATTCCCTTAACTTCTTCTCTAGGAATTTGGAAGCTATACCATTTGGTGCATATATGTTAAGTAATGCTATTGCTTTATTTTTGATGGTGCCTTTTAGCAGGATATAGTTTCCTGCCTTATCTCTTTAGATTAGATCTATTTTTGCTTTACTTTATCTGAGATAAATATTGCTACCCCTATTTTTTTTTTACTTTAAGTAAAGCATATATATTCTGCTCCAGCCTTTTACCTTTACCCTATGCATACCTCTTTGTTTCAGATTTGTTTCTTGTAGACAGCATGTTGTAGGATTATGGCTTCTAATCCATTCTGCTATCTGCCAGGATTTTATGGGACAATTCATTAGATTCACTTTCACAGTTATGATTACTATCTGTGTCTTTCCCTCCATCCTATTCCCTCCCCTGTTTATGTGTTTGTTTCCTCCTTCCTCCTTCCCCTACTTCAGAGCTTTCCTTTTGACCATCAGCTCCCTCAGTATTCCCTCCCTGTGACCCCTGTTTTTACCTACCTTTTCCCCTTACCTTAATGTCCCTACCTTATAAACACCCCCCACTTCTTATTCCCCCTCACCCCTCTTACTACCTATAGGGCACAATGGATTTTTATACTTCTCAGATTATGTTATTTTCTCTTTGTTCCTAAACCAATGAGAGTAAATTTCATACAGTACTCCTCTCCCTCCCTCCTTTCCCTCTATTATAATGAGTTTTTGTGTTTTTTCATGTTCTAATCTTAAATTTTACTGATTATATTGATCCCTCTTTCAACCAGAACCAATGAGAATATAGTTCATATGATGTTCATCTCTCCCCCTCCTCTCCCCTATACTATAGTATGTTTTTATGTCCCTCTGTGTGGCATAATTTACATTTTTCTGTCTCATCTCTTGCTTTCCTCCCATTACAGTCCCTTTGAATCCCTTAATAAGGGATTATTTCATTTATACCCACACACTCTATCTATGTATATACCCTTTAAAGGTCATGATAATCATATAAATTTTTGGATTGACAGGTATCAACTTCCCAGTTTTGAGCCTTCTACCCCAGTTCACAAGTTTTTTTTTTTTATTTTTAAGGATTTGTTTTCTTCAGTGAGACTTTTTTTCCAGTTTGTTCAATGTGGATTTAAATTTATCTTCCACCTCTCTAACTTGGTTTTTACAATCTTTCTTGAGCTCCTTCAAGAAAGTTTTTTGGGCTTGAGACCAGTTCATATTTCATTCTGTGGTCTCAGGTGTGGATGCAGAGTACATGGTGTCTCCTGAAAATTCTTCTTCTCATTCACAGCAATAAGATTCAATTGTCTTTGGTCTTGCCTTTGCAAGTCGCTTCCAGCCCATTATAATTGTCGATTTCTTGATCTTTAGAGTGTATTTTTGCTTCTGGCTCACAGAGGGCTCTGATCCACACTTCTCAGGCTGATTGCTAGGTGCCTGGTTGTCGACTTTGTTTGCTGCAGCCTCTGGGTGTCTAGACTGAGACCACTCTTAAACATATGTTACCTGAGGCTCACAAAGTAATCTGTGGTTTAGGGGTGGTCTGGCCCCTTCACATTTCTGCCTCTATGTACCTGGGCTTCAGCTCAGGCAGGTTCAGCAGATGGAAGACAACAGCAATGGTGTCTGCAGATTCCCCTGGTGGTGCTAAGGCCCAGGTGGTTTTGTTGTTGTTTGTGCTTGCTGGCTCCACCACCCTGGGCTACTGGATCTCCTGCTGGTCAGCTGGGGTGCGGCTTTTTGGGACCCCTCCCTCCCTTCACTTCACACTCCTTGATGCCTCAGTTGCATCCTTTTTCAGTGACTCCTAAGCCTGAGACTATTTCTGTTATTTCAAGATTTTACTCTGGGTGGGACATTTATCTCTGGGTTTTCTGGGTCAGGGAGGGGGAATTGGAGTAGCTAGGGCTTGCTTTGCCACCTTGGCTTCTGGAAATTCAGGTAGATCATTTTTAAGTTTCCAGTCTATGGGATGATAGGTCCAGGGGAAGCTGCTGTCTTTGCTTTGGGCCCTGTGCTTTCTCTTACCCATCCTCAACTGATCCTCCCAACCTGTGGTGAGATGGCTGTGAATTGACCTTGGGGTGGGTGAGTCCACTGGCTGGGACTCCTTGTCTGGGGCTTCTTCTCACTCTGCTGTAGTCTGCTCTCTTGTCCATGCTGGTGCAGCACCTGCATACTCTGCTCTCCTCTTCCCCAGAACTATTTAGGCACTTTGCTGGGCTGGATCTTTCTATGCTCTGTCTCCCAACGGATTCTGTCACTCTAAAATCCAGTCAGATTCACTTTTTGAAGTTTAGTACAGGATTCATGGAGTGGTTTAGAAAAGTTACTGCTTCCTTTCTGCCATCTTGACTACACCCTGATATTCAACTTTTTTTCTTTCATTCTTTCTTTTTTTTAAAGTAAGGAAACAGGGCCAGTCATTATTTATGTGTGGGTTCTCATTTTCTGAGGCTGGTTCGATCCTGGGTAGTCCCAACTCCGGGCTGGCACTCTTACTCACTGTGCCACCTAGCTGCCGTGATATTCAAATTTCAAAGAGCCCTGAGACCAAGCAAACATGGCTGAGTATTGGAGAGAACTGGAACTACAGCATCACATCCTGCAAAAATACTTTTGAATAAAAGATAATAAAATCACCATTGATATTGCTACAACAAAGAGCATGGGAATCTACCGCCTTATGACTCCACTCAGAATCTCTGTTATATTATGCTATAGGATGCCTAAGCAAAAGCTCCATTCCATGAATATAATTTCTTTTTAAATTTCTTTTTAATTTATTTATTTACTTTTACTTTACAGCATTCAGTTTCATAAACTCTCAAGTTTCAGATTTTCTCTCCCTCCCTCTCTTCCCACCCCTATAGTGACATGTAATCAAATGAAGGTCCTACAAATACCTTCACATTGAACATTAGTCATGTTGGAAAAAATTAGAACCAACAGGCTGAGCAATGAGAAAGAAGGAATAAAGCAAAACCAAATGCAAATGAGAGAGCAAATAGTTTGCTTCAATCTGCAGACTCAGTAGTTCTTTCTCTGGATGTGGATCTCCCTTTCCCTCATGAGTCTTTTATAGTTTTCTTCATGACTATCAGTTCTTATTGTCTGGCCACTATTCCCCCTTTCCTCATACAAGTAGTATCAGCCCCATCTCTTTTGTGTCTCTATTCCACTATACCTTAACCTTCACTTGTGTCCTCAGAGTCCCTCCTATGTAAACTAATTTTCATATCACACCTATATTTTCTCCTGGAAATTAGTTTGTATATACATATACTCTCTCTCTCTCTCTCTCTCTCTCACACACACACACACACATATATATATATATTTATATGGGTATGTGTATGTACGTATGTATGTATATATTTATGTGTGTATATATGTGTATATATATGTACATATGTATATATGGTGTTCTTAAAATCATAATGCAGTTTTAACCTTTAAAATGTGTGAAAATGCTGGGGACATTGTCATTTTGTATTCAATTTTTTATGTATAAAGTATCCCTACAAAATAATATATTATCCTTGAGGAACTTATCCTTGATGAAACCTATTTTCCCCCCAGGATACAGTACAATTAATGGGAAAATGTAAGCACTTAATAAATGCTGACTGAATTCAATTATGGTCACATTGTGTAATTGTTTGAACTTTGTAGGATTACATTGGAAAAAAGGAAGATCCTTCTTTGAAAATAATATTTTGTCTTTTGTTTTAAAGAGCTCCACAGAGACTTGGATTTAAAGTAAGTAGAGGGGGCAAGAAAAGGTTAGGATGTTTGGTTGTCTTATCTTATACCCAATCCAAATAGAGAAGAATATGCCCTAGGTCCTTGTCAGCAGATACTCAAAAATGTTTAAGAAGTTATAGAAAAAAAGTGTCAAGATAACTTTAAAAAATGAATAAGTTGAGGATCAAATGATCGAAGGGACCCTGATAATGTATTTGTATTGAATTGTCTGTCCTGATGATATTGAAAATAGCCTATTAAGAGTTCGGTGGGTAGGGGGATCAGAAAGTGGACCCCAGAGAGCCCTGAGAGCAGCTCCACTGCCACCGCCGGCCTAGTCATCATCAAACCCTGGGAGGAGCTGCTGCTGCCGCAGCAGGCTCCAGTCACCATCACCGCAACAATTAGCAGTGAGGCCAAGACCCAGCAGCAGCCAGCCGCCCCCTCCCTCAGCACCAAAGATACCTAGCCTGGCATTACAGGCAGAGGGGGATGGAGCGGCGATCCCGGCCGCCTCACATCAGCAGCGCCCATTGGCGGGGACAAAAAGGTCATAGTAACGAAGGTTTGGGGAACAGTAAAATGGTTCAATGTAAGAAACTGCTATGGTTTCATCAACAGTTATGACACTAAGGAAGATGTATTTGTACAGCAGACTACCATAAAGAAGAATAACCCCCCGGAAGTACCTTCGCAGTGTAGGAGACAGAGAGACTGTGGAGTTTGATGTTGTGGAAGAAAAGGGTGTGGAGGCAGCTAACCTTACAGGCCCTGGTGGTGTTCCAGTTCAAGGCAGTAAATATGCGGCCAAGCATAACCTTTACAGATGTTATCCAAGTTTTAGGAGTCCTCCAAGGAACTACCCGCAGAATTACCAGACTAGTGAGAGTGGGGAAAAGAAGGAGAGATCAGAGAGTGCTCCAAAAGGCTTGCCCCAACAGCGCGGTCCCTACCTACCACAAGTGGGGGTTCCCACCTTACTACATGCTGAGACCCTATGGGCGTCGACCACAGTATTCAAATCCTCCTGTGCAGGGAGAAGTAATGGAGGGTGCTGACAACTAGGGTGCAGGAGAACAAGGTAGACCACTGGGACAGAATATGTATCAGAGTTATAAGCCACGATTCCGCAACTGCGCTCCTCTTCAAAGACAGCCTACAGAGGAAGGTAATGAGGAAGACAAAGAGAACCAAGGAGTTGAGACCCAGGGTCAGCAGCCACCTCAACTTCCGTACCGCGGTAACTTCAATTACAGACGCAGTCACCCAGAGACCCCTAAAGGACAAGGTGGCAAAGAGACAAAAGCAACCGAACCACAAGTTGAGAATACATCCGCTCCTGAGGCAGAGAAGGGCAGGGCTGAGTAAATGCCGGCTTACCATCTCTACCATCATCCAGTTTAGTCATCACACAAGAATAAAGAATATGAAATTCCAGCAGTAATAAGAAATGAACAAAAGATTTGGAACAGAAGACCTAAATGCTTGCTTTTTGCTGTTGACCAGATAACTAGAACTCTCTGTATTATCTATGCACCATGGGGTTTTTGTTATTTTTACCTAAAAATTTTCTTTTAGGGAGTGACAAACATGCTTTAAAAAAAAAAAAACAAAAACCTGGTTTTCTCAATACATCTTTAAAGCTTTTCACATTGTTTCATATCTGGTCAAGTTGAGATTTTTAAGAACATAATTTTTAATTTGTATAAAAGTACACCTGTTTTTTTCAAAAATCCACAAACCGCAAACACCTGTTAATAAATGGCTTTAAATTAAAAAAAAAAATAATAGCCTATTAAACTGGGAGGACATAGGCCTCCACATGGATTAATCCCATCTAGTGTCCTAGATGCAGAGGTGGAAGGGATATTTAGGGCTTAAAATCCAACCCTTTCATTTTCCAAGTGAGAAAAAGTAATCCTGGAGAGGAAATATGTCTTGCTCAAGGGGCCAGGGGTAGTAAATGGCAACTCTTGGTTTCAGAATCTTGATGTCACTGTTGAATTAAAGGCTGAAAACCAGTGGGGTTTTTTGTTGTTGTTGTTTGTTTTTTCTAGTCACCCTATGTTCAGTTAAATCATTTTATTGTGTAGACTCATTACAGTTATTTGACATTGCCTAGGAAAGGTCATTTTTAATGTTGTATCTACTTTAATATAAAGGTAAATAAACCCTCATCTCCAAGGCAAAGTATTTCAATGATGGGAAATATTGGGCTACTCTTTTCCTATCTATATTTTACCAACTTTTCATTGTTAAAGTATTGATAATTTCACAATGGAAAAACAAAAACAAGGGGGATAAGTGCTTATTTGAAGGAAATTGATATGACTATATAGTAAAATTTTAATTTACCCTAAATACATAAAGTTTTTAACCACATAAAGAATTATACCTAAATGAGAGGGACAAAATCTTCTAATTTATTTCTTCCAAAATCTTAATTAATTTGCCATTATCTGCACTAATATGTTCATTCTAATCTTAAAATGTAATGCTAATATCTTTATTGTCTGTGGCTAAAAAAAAGTCACTTTCCCCCTCCTTATCCAAGTAAGTTTAAGAATTTTGTGGGTATTTTAGATATAATGTATTCCCAGTGCTTGCTGTGCTGTCACAAAACTGAGAATAAATAAATCCCAAATGACCAGAACCCCGCAGGCCCATCCTACAGAAAAGACCATGAGTTGTATCCATTAATCATATAAGTCCAAATCTGCTTCAGGTATCATATGGCAGGTGCACATCAGCAGAGTAAAAGCATTTAGCTGACAAGTTGCATTTTACAATTAAAATACATTTAAGGTACTTTTTTTTAACACTGATATTGCTTATAATACTGCAATTTATCAAAAGTTAACCATAATTTAAATCAACTTGCTAAAATTATTTTCTTTCAATAAGAGTTTTTCAACTATTTTTAATTCAGTGAAAAGGTAATTATGAGTATAGAAAAACATGTTCAGGGGGCTGGCCTATTTGTGCCCAACTTCTATGGGCTTCCAAGATGTTCCAGAAGGGAGTTGAGACCATCTTTTAAGGAAGCTAGAAAATCATGACCATAATAAATAGGAAAGCACGTACCCTTATAGAAATAAGTGCTGATTTCTTGAAACTAGAAGGGAAAAACTTGTTAGAAATCTTGATAAGCTTTTTCTCAAGATATAGAATGCTAAAGTTTACCCCATCTCAGGACTTGCCGTATTTGGTATGGTTATCTAAATTTTATTTTACACATATGACTTTTAAGTCTTCACTTTACTTTGTGCTCAGCAGGCACAGTCCAATAAGAATTTGTGTAGGAAATGAGATCTTAAAAATGTTCTAGTTTATATAGATTTATATCAGATTGCATTCTATCTTGGGAAGGAGGGGAGAGAATTTAATACTCAACACTTTATGGAAGTGAATGTTGAAAACTAAAAATAAATGATTAATTTTATAAATATATACATGTATATGTGTGTGTGTATATATATATATATATATATATATATATTCTTTTTTTTTAATTAATTTATTAGTTTAGTTTCAGTTGACAAGATTCAATTCCTTAGTTCCTTGATTTTCAAATTTCCTTTACTTCCCTTCCCCCTCCCCTCATGACATCATATAGTACAGTATAGGGTCTGCAAATGCATTCATATTAAACATTATTCCAATTACAAAGGCATATTGTACTAGGTGGGATGAAAGATGGTAAGGAAGAAGTACAACCAAACAATGAGAAGAACAAGATCATTTAGTTTGCTTCCATCAGGATTCAGGCTCAGTTCTTTCTAGTTATATCTCTGGATGGCACATTTCTCACTTTCTTGAGTCATTCGGGATTAACTTATATCACTGCATTGCTGAAAAGAGTCCAGTCTGTCATAGTTGGTCGTCACAGATATGGTATGTCTGTGATTGTATACAAATTTCTTCTGATTCTACTCTTCTCGCTCAGCATCAGTTTGTATAAGTCTCTCCAGGTAATTATGAAATCCGTCACCTCCTCGTTTCTTATAGCACAATAAAATTCCATTACATTCATATACCACAACTTGTTTAGCCATTCCCCAATTGATGGGCACTCCTTTAGTTTCCAATTCTTTGCAACCACAAAAAGGGCTGCTAAAAATATTTTTGTACATATGGTTCTTCCTCCCACTACTATGATCTCTTTGGGATATAACCCTAGGAGTGGTATGGCTGGGTCAAAGGGTATAAAATTATTTATAATCCTTTGGGCATAATTCCAGATTGCTCTCCAGAATGGTTGGATAAGTTCACAACTCCACCAGCAATGTATTAGCGTTCCAATTTGCCGACATCCTCTCCAGCATTTGTCACTTTCTTGTTTTGTCATCTTAGCCAATCTGACTGGAGAGATGTGGTATCTCAGAGTTGTTTTGATTTGCATTTCTCTAATTAATAGTGATTTAGAGCATTTCTTCATATGCTTATAGATATCTTTAATTTCTTTCTCTGAAAACTTCCTATTCATATCCTTTGACCATTTCTCAATTGGGGAATGACTTGTATTCATATAGATTTGGCTCAATTCTCTATAAATTTTAGAAATGAGTCCTTTATCAGAGACACAAGTTGTAAAAATTCTTTCCCAATTTCCCACCTCCCTCTTGATCTTGGTTACATTGGCTTTGTTTGTGCAGAAGCTTTTCAATTTAATGTAATCAAAATTATCCATTTTGCATTTTATAATGCTCTCTAATTCTTGTTTGGTCCTAAAATCTTCCCCTCTCCACAGATCTGTCAGGTAAACTATTCCTTGCTTTCCCAAATTGCTTACAGTATCATCCTTTACACCTAGATCATGCACCCATTTAGACTTGATTTTGGTATATGGTGTTAGATAGTGATCTATGCCCAGTTTCTGCCATACTGTATTCCAGTTTTCCCAGCAGTTTTTGTCAAATAGTGCATTCTTATCCCAAAAACTGGGGTCTTTGGGTTTATCGAACAATAGATTGCTATATTCATTAACTGCTGGGTCTCCTGCACCTAATCTATTCCATTGATCCACTACTCTACACCTCTGCCAGTACCAAGCAGTTTTGATGACTGCTGCTGTATAATACAGATTAAGATCTGGCATAGCTAGTCCACCTTCCCTAGCATTTCTTTTCATTAATTCCCTTGATATTCTAGACCGTTTGTTTTTCCAAATAAATTTTGTTATTATTTTGTCTAACTCTACAAAGTAGTTTTTTGGTAAATTGATTGGAATGGCACTAAATATATAGTTTAGTTTGGGTAAAATTGTCATTTTTATTATATTAGCTCGACCCAGCCACGAGCAATTGATATTTTTCCAACTATTTAGATCTGATTTTATTTCTGTGAGAAGTGTTTTGTAGTTGTGATCATATAGATTCTGGGTTTGTTTTGGCAAGTAGATTCCCAAATATTTTATAATGTCTACAGTGACTTTAAATGGGATTTCTCTTTCTATCTCTTGCTGTTGAGTTTTATTAGAGATGTACAGGAATGCTGAGGATTTATGTGGGTTTATTTTATATCCTGCAACTTTGCCAAATTTATTTATTGTCTCAAGTAGTTTTTTACTTGATTCTCTAGGATTCTCTAAGTATATCATCATATCATCTGCAAAGAGTGACAGCTTGGTCACTTCTTTGCCTAATTTGATTCCTTTGATTTCTTTTTCTTCTCTAATTGCTACTGCTAATGTTTCAAGTACCAGATTGAATAAGAGGGGTGATAGTGGACACCCTTGTTTCACTCCTGATCTTATTGGAAAGGCTTCTAGTTTATCCCCATTGCATATAATACTTGCTGATGGTTTTAGATAGATGCTAGCAACTATTTTAAGGAAGGCTCCATTTATTCCTATACTTTCTAGTGTTTTTAATAGGAATGGATGTTGTACTTTGTCAAAAGCCTTTTCTGCATCTATTGAGATGATCATGTGGTTTTTGCTAGTTTTGTTGTTGATATGCTCAATTATATTGATGGTTTTCCTAATATTAAACCATCCTTGCATTCCTGGAATGAATCCTACCTGATCAGGGTGTATTATTTTTGTGATAAGTTGTTGGAGTCTTTTGGCTAATATTTTATTTAGAATTTTTGTGTCTAAATTCATGAGGGAGATTGGTCTATAATTTTCTTTCTCTGTTTTATCTCTTCCTGATTTAGGAATCAGTACCATATTTGTATCATAGAAAGAGTTTGGTAGGACTCCTTCTTCACTAATTTTCCCAAATAGTTTGTAGAGTATTGGAATCAATTGTTCTTTAAATGTTTGATAGAATTCACTAGTGAACCCATCTGGCCCTGGAGATTTTTTCCTAGGGAGTTCATTGATGGCTTGTTTGATTTCTTTTTCTGAGATGGGGTTATTTAGGTAATTCACTTCCTCTTCAGTTAATCTGGGCAATTTGTGATTTTGTAAATATTCATCCATTTCACTAAGATTGTCATATTTATGTGCATACAATTGGGAAAAATAATTCCTCATTATTTTTTTGATTTCCTCTTCATTGGAGGTAGATTCACCCTTTTTATTTTTGATACTCATAATTTGGTTTTCTTCTTTCTTTTTTTTTATCATATTGACTAAGGGTCTATCAATTTTGTTGATTTTTTCATAAAACCAGCTCTTGGTTTTATTTATTAATTCAATGGTTTTCTTAATTTCAATTTTATTAATCTCACCTTTGGTTTTCAGTATTTCTAATTTAGTACTAAATTGGGGATTTTCAATTTGTTCTTTTTCTAGCTTTTTCAATTGCATGTCCAATTCACTGACCTCCCTTCTCTCTGCTTTAATTAAGTATGCACTCAGGGATATAAAACTTCCCCTGAGAACTGCCTTTAGTGCATCCCACAAATTTTGGTATGTTGTTTCATTATTATCATTCTCTTGAATGAAATTATTGATTGTTTCTATAATTTCTTCTTTGACCCACCAATTTTTTAGGATTAAATTGTTTAGTTTCCAATTAGTTTTTAGTCTATCTTTCCATGGCCCTTTATTGCATATAATTTTTATTGCATCATGATCTGAGAATGATGCGCTTACTATTTCTGCCTTTCTGCACTGGATTGTGAGGTTTTTATGCCCTAGTACATGGTCTATTTTTGAGTATGTACCATGCACTGCTGAGAAGAAAGTAAATTCCTTTTTATCCCCATTCAGTTTTCTCCAGAGATCCATCATATCTAGTCTCTCTAAGATTCTATTCACCTCCTTAACTTCTTTCTTGTTTATTTTGAGGTTAGATTTATCGAGTTCAGAGAGGGGGAGATTAAGGTCCCCCACTAGTATAGTTTTGCTATCTATTTCTTCCTCTAATTCCTTTAACTTCTCCTCTAGGAATTTGGATGCTATACCACTTGGTGCATATATATTAAGTAGTGATATTGCTTCATTCTCAATGGTGCCTTTTAGTAGGATATAGTTTCCTTCCTTATCTCTTTTAATTAGATCTATTTTTGCTTTTGCTTTATCTGAGATAAGTATTGCTACCCCTGCTTTTTTTACTTTAGCTGAGGCATAATAAATTTTACTCCAACCTTTTACCTTTACCCTGTGGGTATCCCTTTGTTTCAAATGTGTTTCTTGAAGACAGCATATTGTAGGATTATGGTTTTTAATCCATTCTGCTATCCGCCTCTGTTTTATGGGAGAGTTCATCCCATTCACATTCACAGTAATGATGACTATCTGTCTCTTCCCTTCCATCCTATTCCCTCCCCTGTTTATGTTTTTGTTTATTCCTTCTCCCTTCCCCTCCTTGAAGTTTTCCCTTTTGACCGCCCCCTCCCTCAGTGTTCCCACCCAGTGACCCCCCTTCTTAACCTACCCTCTCCCCTTACTACTATTTCCCTCCCTTATAATCCCTCCCTTTATTCTCCTCCTTTTCACCCCCCCCTTACCCTCCCACTATCTATAGGACACAACAAATTTTTATACTTATCAGAGTAAATTACTCCCCGTTTGATTCCAAACCAATGAGAGTAAATTTCAAACAATGCTCCTCTCCCTCCCTCCAATTCCTCTATTTAATGAATTTATGTGTCTATTCACGTTAGATTCTTAAACTTCACTGATTAATTTGATCCTTCTTTGAACCAGAACCAGTGAGAATAGTGTTTAAATGATGTTCCTCTCCCTCTTACTTTCCCTTCTTCTATAGTGTGTTTTGATGCCTCTTCAGATGGCATATTTTACCTTTTCCTAGCTCATCCTTTCCTTTTTCCCATTACAGTACCATTGATCCCCTTAATAGTCTTTTTTTTTTTTAGACTCCATGTTAGTGCATTCATACCCACACCCTCTAAGTATAACCCTTTTGCAGGTCATGATAATCATAGAGATTTCAAATATTGACAGTTATCAGCTCCACATATAGGGATGTGAACATTTTGCTCTTGTTGCATCCCAGGTAATGAGCTTGTGTTTGTGGGTGTGGGTATGTGCACTTCTGCATGTGTGAGTCTATGTTACCCTTGTTTACCTTTTTATGTTCTTCTGGAGTCTTGTAATTGGAGATCAAATTTTCCATTGAGCTCTGGCTTTTTCATTAGGAAAGTCTGGAAGTCCCTTACTTCATTAAATGTCCATCTCCTTGCCTGAAAGATTATGCTCAGTTTTGCCGGGTAGTTAATCCTTGGTTGTAGTCCTAGCTCTCTTGCCCTACGAAATATCAAATTCCAGTCCCTCCGCTCTTTTAATGTAGAAGCTGCTAGGTCCTGTGTGATCCTAACTGTAGTTCCTCGATATTTGAATTGTTTCTTTTTAGCTGCTTGTAGAATTTTTTCTTTAATCTTATAATTCTGGAATTTGGCTACTATATTTCTTGGAGTTTTCAGTTTGGGATCTCTTTCAGGAGGAGTCCGGTGAATTCTATCAATAGCTATTTTATCTTCTGATTCCAGGACCTCAGGACAGTTTTCTTTGACAATCTCTTGGAGGATGTTGTCTAGACTGCTTTTCTCATCATGGCTTTCTGGTAGACCAATAATTCTTAGGTTGTCTCTCCTGGATCTGTTCTCTAGGTCAGTTATTTTTCCAGTGAGATATTTTACATTTTCTTGCAATTTTTCGATCATCTTGTTTTTTTCGATTGACTCCTGCTGCATCATAGAGTTCTGAGTTTCAGTTTGGTTGTATCTAATTTTTAGTGAATTATGGTCTTCAATAAGTTTTTGAAGTTCCTTTTTTAGGGAGGTATTTTCTTTTTCCAAGTTGGTCATTGCCTCCCTGATTTGGTCTTTAAAATTTTTCTTAAGCTCCTCCAGGAATGCTATTTGGGCTTGAGACCAGATCATGTTTCCTTCTGTGGTCTCTGGTGTGGGCAGAGAGTCTATATTGTCCTGTGTGTTTTGTTGTTCTTGCCCTGCATAGTATGCTCGAATAGACTTTCTTGCCTTCCCCTTCTCCTTTTCAGCTTCCTTCCTTCCCATTGTGACTTCCTGTTTCTTAGTGTCTCAGGCTATGAGTTTGGGGCCTGATCCTTGACTTTGAATACCTCTGGGTGGCTAGTTTATGGCTAAGTCAGGGAAGTCAGTGAGGAATGTAGATGTGTAGGTGGGGTTGAGTCTGACCACTTCAGATTTCTGCCTCCATACCCCTGGGCTATAAGTAGGCTTTTGTTGGTGAGGTGAGGTGGAGCTAGTTGGGTCCCCTCCCTCTCTTCTCTTCAGATTCCTGGCTGTCTCAGTTACACCCTTTCTTGGAGATTCTCAAGCCTGAGGCTATTTCCATTAACTTGGGGTTTCAGTCTGGGTGGGAGACTTATCTTTGGGTTTTCTGCTTCATGAAGGAGGGATGGGAGGATCGGAGCAGCTAGAATTTACTTTGCCATTCCAGCCCCTGTATCATACAGGCAGGCAGTTTCTAAATTTCCAGGCTGGGGGCTGAATGCAGCCTGAGAAGCCACTCTCTCCACTGGGGGCCCGACTCTCCTACCTGGCTCCAATGATCCGTTCCCTCTGCGAGATGACTGCGATTCGTCCTTGGTAAGTCTGCAGGCTGGGGCTTTTTCTCTCTCTGGTGTATTCTGCTTGCCTGCTCTTAGGTCTGAGCTGTGCAGACCCCACGCGCTCTGCGCTCGACCTGTGCGGGCACTCTGGGCAACCTCCTGTGCTGGATTCTGCCACACTCTGTCTTCCACTGGGCTCCGTCACTCCGGAATCCGCTCAGATTTACCCTTTTGGACTTAGTGACAGAGGATCTCAGCGAGGTTACTGCTTCCTTTCCGCCATCTATAGAAATCTGTATATATATATATTCTTAAGCTCTCTTTATTGTTATTGGAAAAAAAAGTCAACTCCCAAAGTGTACATTACCAAAAAGGAAACATGGCATAGTATAAACTGCACTGGGTTGGAAGTCAGAGGTGTTAGAATCCCAATCTGCTACTAACTGCTTTTTATGACAATGAACAAATCATTTAATATTTCTGGGTCTCAGTCTCCTCACCTCTAAGTTGAGTAGGCTGGATTAGATGACCTCCAAAATCCCTTCTAGTCCCAAATGAATGAACCTATTATCCTATAGTGTTTGATCCTAAGAAACTAGATTTACTTGAAATGAGATGAGTGATTTAATATAGGGGAAAGAGCAATGGCATTCATGTCAGTTTGAGACCTAAATTTGAAGTCTGGTTTTGCTACCTAGAAGTGTGACCTTTAGCAAATTACTTTTTTTTTTCTTTAAAGACTGAGTCTCCCTGTCTCTTCCAGGCTGTAAGTTTAAGGTTTATCATGGGTTTTATCTCTGTATTGGTTGGCACATAAACCTTGACCTACTATATTTCCAACCTGCACTGCTGACCTATCCTTAGGTAACCCAATAGCCTACCTCTCATGAGATTTACCATATCAATGTTGAACTTAGTGTAGACACCCAATTGTCATAAACCACTGCAATTCAGAACTCTCAAGAGATCCATAAGCCTCAAATTCCAAGTAGATGGGATTACAATGTGTATATCACAATATTTGTCTTACTCAAATTACTTAAATCCTGTTAACTTCATTTGTAGAATAGAGGATCTGAACTAGATACTTCTAAGGTATCTTAAAACTCTAATTCTATGATTCCATGATCTATGAAATATAAAATGGTAGTGATAAGTACTTGTTGTTGACACCGCACAGGATGAGGTAATGGGCAAAGCTCTTCTATAGAAGAGAAACTTACTATTTTCAATGTGTGCTGTGCTTTTTAATACTTGTTGGAGAAATATTAATGATGTGTCATATTTTGAATTTTTATTAAAATCCTCATTTCTGAAATCATGATTTCATTTGGGCCCAAACTGATTTATTTCAGGCTCTTGGAACATGGGCGAAAATAATTTTGTAGTAGGTCTAAGAGATTTCCTAAAGAATAATTTCTAAGATGTGGAATGATCTATAAAAGGCTTAGGAACAATTACCATGTAAAATATAGCTCTTCCTCAACAGGCCTTTTTGCTTTTCATTGTAAAAGTTGTCAGCAGGAGTGTCCAATTGGATCCTCTGTTTATTAAGCTTATTTGCTCCAATGGTCAGTTAAAAAGTGATTAACATTCTTTAGAATTTTCAATAACTAACAAATTAGTCTGATTATTAAATTGGAATCTTGAATGAATAATAACCAAAAGATGAATTTTAATTTTATTCACCCCATGAATTCAGTAAATTCAGACATGACCCAGAAAGGGTTCAATGATGATGGTTTGATTAATTGAGTGACTCTACAAATGAAATCTTCTGTTTTGGGAGATCCATGGGACTAATGTTTTTTGTTTGTTTGTTTTTTAAATGAAATGAAACACCTGGACAAACATAAGAAATAGTAAACCTATTCCCTTCGCATATTTATAAGGGTATTGAGAATTATTTTTCTGAGTACTGAACATATCTTTATCTTTATTGGTATCTTTAGTGTTTTCCTATTGAAAAAGAAATGTGATATATCACTATATTCCATCATCATGATGGAATCCTTCACAATCTATTCCTTATCTTATTTCATTAGGCTTTTCACTAATCCTTCTGTATATGTGCAATTAAAAATATCAATCTCTTCCTTCCACTGAACTCTGTTTTCCCTTTGGATATATGCCTTATAGCCTTAATGGATTATAAGTTTTTTAAGGGCAGAGACCATGATTATATTTCTTTCAGTTTGGTTTCCCAAGTTCTTAGTACAGTGTCTTTCACACAGTAGATACTTAACACCTGTTTATTGAATGAATGAGGCCCCAGTAAATATTGGAACTAGTCTTCAATTAATCTGTGTGCTACGAAGGATTTGGAAAGAAAAGTATAAGAGTAGGCACTCTGCTTCAGAAGCATTACAGGATAATGGTTCACATGGGCACAACAATTGTTGGCACTATTGTCAGCATCCTTGAATTCAGAGATTGCCAGGGTATATGGACTATGGTTCAGTATAAACTAATACTCAAATATGGTAAAATCTTTGATAGGGCCCACTCCACTGAGAAAAGGAGAGAGAGACAGAGACAGAGACAGACAGACAGAGACAAACCCTGGCAGACAGAGAGAAAGAGAGAGAGAGAGACAGAGAGACACAGAGACACAGAGACACAGAGAGACAGAGACAGAGAGAGAAAGAGGCAGAGGAAGAACAGACTTTCCCTGCTATCATGTTCCATGTTTCAAGCCTTTCTCCACTGAACTGTTCAATCTGTTGTGGCAGGGTCAGGTGATGCCATTTTCCATTTCCTCCCAAACAGCCTTCCTCAAAGCAGAACTGCCTTAAACAATGCTCTTCATCCAGCCATAATCCCCAACCCAATCCCCTTCAAATCAGTCCCTTACAATGTTTTTTCTTGGCCTTTTTGGTCCAGGAACTTTTCTTCTCTCCAATATATCTCCTCCTTGACTTCAGACTGGCATCATTGCTGGCCTCCTCCTCCTCCCCCACTCTTTCTTTTCCTCTTCCTCCTTCAAATGCCTCTAGTAATTTGTTTGATAAACCCAAAAAATCAAGCTTCTTGGATAAGAACTCAGTATTTGACAAAAACTTCTGGGAAAATTGGAAAATAATTTAGCAGAAGCTAGGCATAGACTAACATCTCTCACCCTATACCAATATAATGCTTAAATGACTATAAGTAATGATACCATAACCAAATCAGGAGAGCAAAGAATAGTTTACCTGTCAGATTGAGGAGTAGAGAATTTGTGACCAAACATGGGATATAGAAAATTATGAAATTTAAAATAGATAAATTTGATTATATTAAAATGTTTTGCATTATCAAAATGCAAAATCATAATCAATGCAACCAAGATTATAAGGAATGTAGAAAGCTATAAAACAAATTTTGCTTCTAGTGTTGTTGATAAAGGACTCATTTCTAAAATATGTAGAGAATGTAATCAGGTTTGGAAGAATAGAAGTCATTTGGGTGGCTAGGTGGCATAGTAAATAGAGAACTGGTTCTGGAGTCAGGAAGACCTGAGTTCAAATCTGGCCTTAGAAATTTAATACAAAAAATAGCCGTGTGACCTTGGGCAAGTCACTTAAGACCAATTGCCCTCCCAAAAGCAAAAAAAAAAGTAGAAATTATTCCCTGATTGATTAATGGTTAAAGGAAGTGAAGAGGAAATTCTCAAAGTAAATTGTATACACACACTTATATACATACATACATACTTATATATAATAGTGAAATTATGCTCAACATCACTATCAGAGAAATGCAAATTGACACAACTCTGAAGTACCATCTCAAACCTATCAGATTAGCTAATATGACAGAAAAGGAAAATGGTAAATGTTGGAGAAGATATGGGAAGAATGGAACACTAACACATGATTGGAAAAAGTTGTGAACTCATCCAAACATTCTGGAGAGCAATGTGGATCTATGTCCAAAGGGCAATGAAACACTGTATACCCTTTAATCCACCAATGCCACTACTAGGCCTGTAACCCAAAGAAATAATGAAAAAGGGAAAAATGACTCACATGTAAAAAAGCAACAACAGCTATATTTGTGGTATCTCTTTTTGTTGTAGCAAAGAATTGGAAGTTAGAAGATTTAGCAATTTCCATATCAAAGCAGCTCAGGTCCTGGGATATGATATTCCAGAAGGAAAAGTATTAGGATTACAATCTGGAATACTTTATCCAACAAAACTTGGTAAAATCCTTCAGGGAAAGGAATGGATATTTAAGGAAAAAGAGGATTTTCAAGCATTTCTGATGCAAAGACCAGAACTGAATAGAAAATTTGACTTTTGGATATAAGACTCAAGAGGAATATATAAAGGTAAAGAAGAAAGAGAAGTCATAATGGGTTTGATACCACTAATCTCTTTTTATTCCTATATGGCAATATTAAAATTGTAACCCCTAAGAACATTATCATTAATAGGGCTGTTAGAAGCAGTATACACAGACAGAAGGCATGGGTGTGAGTTGATTATGATGAGATGATCTACAAGAAAATAAACCTAAAAGGTGATGAAGAGGGATGTCCTTGGAGAAAATGGAAAAGAGAGTAAGAGTGGGAAAATTATGTTATGGAATAAAGAGGCACATAAGAACATGAGGAAGAGTTTTTACACTGGAATTGGAAAGTGGGAGTGGAGTGATGGCCTGTGTATGCATCTCACTGTCATATATCAGCTGGGTGGGGCAATCTGTCTTACACAGTAGGGAAGTAGGAAGGGAAGAGAGAGGGGTGGGTGATGATAAAAGAGAGGGTACATTTAGAAAGGCAGTAATCAGAAGCAAATCAGAATTTTGAGGAGAGGCAGGAGAGAGAGAGAGAGAGAGAGAGAGAGAGAGAGAGAGAGAGAGAGAGAAGATGGAGGCATATATATAGTAATCACAAATGTGAATGATGTTAATGAAATTAATTCACATCCAGTAGAGTGGTGGATCAGTGGAAAATATTAGATATGAAAAACACATTAGTAAATAACCATAAAATCTAATGTTTAATAAATCCAAAGATCCAAACTTTTGGGGAAAAAATCTTAATATTTGACAAAAATTGAATGAAAAATGGAAAGCACTTTGGCAGAAGCTAGGTACAGCCAACATTCCACACCATGTAAGGTCAAAAGAGGTACACAATTTAGACCTAAAGAGTTTTACCATAAGGAAATTAGGAGAGCATGGAAATTTTACCTGTCAGATCTATGGATAAGGAAAGAAATTAGGACCAAACTAGTGATAGATAAGAACTTGTATAGTGAAAGGGCTAATTTTGATTATATTAAATTAAAAAGCTTATTTTTTTCACAAACAAAATGAATGCAGCATAGATTAGAAGGAAAGTAGGGAATTTCAGAGGGGTATATCAGGTTTCTTCATAAAGGTATCATTTCTCAAACATATAGAGAACTTAGTCAAATTTATAAGAATATGAATCATTCTCCAACTGATAAATGGTCAAAGTATATGAACAAACTTTTTTTTTTAAAAGAAACCAAACTTATCTACAGTCATGAAAAAATGCTCTAAATCACTATTGAGTTGAGAAATGCAAATTAAAATAACTCTGTGGTACTACCTCAGACTTACCAGGTTGGCTAACATGACAGAAAAGAAAGATGATACATATTAGAGAGGTTGTGAAAAAATGGTTTAATGATACACTGTTGGTAGAGTTATGAATTGATCCAAACACTGGGGAGAACAATATGGAATTATTTGTATATAGCTATAAAACTGTGCATACCCTTTTACATAGCACTACCTGTAAAGCCACATACAAGCAGCTTGCCAGAAGACTACTCCTGTTAACAACTTTCAAGATTCTGATTACATATTATTGTGAACTCTCTATTTATTCAATAACAAATCAGAGCAAAACATTTACAGAAAATCAAGGTACAGCATTCACAATGTTACAACTTATCACAGAAAATCAGGTACAGTATTCACCATGTCACAACTCAACAACTATCACTAAAATGACCAAATAGTTTTCAAAAAAGTGGTCACATAGCTTTCAACAAAGTATATTCATTTAGTCAATCACAAAATCCTTAATGTAATAACAAAGTACAAAAGTCAAAGTTCTCCATTCCTAGGTCACAGTAAATCATAATCTTCTCAGTCAGTATACAGTATCCATGTAAAGTCTTCTTTTAGCTTGGCTTGAGATTGGCTCTCACCTACCATTGTTCCTCTTCCATGGTCCCAGCTACAACTGTCTCCTGGGTTCAAAGGCAGGCAGCTTTCAGTTCCTTGTATAGCTTCTTGCCCAGTTCTTTGTCCAGTTCCCATTCCATATTGAATTTCACAGTGTCCAGTCCACCTCAAGTCCTTCACAGATACTGTTTCTCTAAAGACAAAGCTTGACAGAGCCACAATAATATTGATAAACAATGCCAGCAACATCATCAATTAACTATCTGCCTGTGAAATCAACTCAGATGTAATAACTAAGTCTGAGAACCCAACACAAATAATACACATAGAAATCAACACAGACTTACAAACAAGGTCAAAGAGGTCAGCACAAATCATCAACATAGAGATCAATAAAGACCCACAATCAAGGTCGAAGAGGTCAATACAAATCAGCAGTAAAGTCCCAGGACCTCCAAAACTCTCCTCCAGGACTTCTGTAAACAAACAACCAGAAAATTCTCTTTCAGGGCTTCTAGTAAGGTCCTAGGGTTTCTGCACAAAGTATCACAAACAAACATCATCACAGGCAGAGCCGATGAAGAGAGTTCCAGGATACCATAATTTTTCTCTTTCTTAACTCCACCACGACAAGAGTCCTCTTCTCAGTTCTGCTGTCTCTAGCCTTGGACCTCTCCTTACATATGGTAATTAGCTCCTCCCCTTCCTCTTGCAGGAGTTCGTGATTTCTAGGGTTCACATGTTGTGGAGTTCACATGTTCTGTTTCATAACAGAATTGATACAAGGTTGAAAAGAAACTTGAACTGAAACAAATTAATTCAAAAGCTGAAATAAGGTGTAAACTACTTCTGTACTTCCTACATTACTACTACCCAAATGAGATCAAAGAAAAGTGAAAAGATTGTTTCTGTCTCTGTCTCTCTCTCTCTGTGTATGTTTGTGTGTATGTGTGTGTGTATATATATATATATATATATATATATGTGTGTGTGTGTGTGTGTGTGTGTGTGTGTGTGTGTGTGTGTTTGTATGTGTATATGTATAAGTAATATATATGCATATATTTATAGCAGTTCCCTTCATGGTGGCAAAGAATTAGAAATTGAGGAGATATTCACCAATTCGGAAATGACTGAATAAGTTGAGGGATATGGTCATGATGGAACACCATTATGCTATAAGAAATGACAAGTAGAATGGTTTCAGAAAAAAAAATATCAGAAGACTTGTATGAACTTATTTGCACAGAAGCTAGGGAACATGCTACACGGAAATAATAAAATCATAATGATAACCAACTGTGAATAATTTAGGTATTTTGATCCTTACAATAATCCAAGACAATTCCAAAGGATCTAAGATTAAAAAATGCCACCAACCTCCTGAGAAAATAATGAAAAAGTTTGAATGCAGGTTGAAGAATAGCATTTTCCATATTCTTGATATTTCTTTTTTAACAGGTAATATAGGAGTGTATTTTGCATGATTGAACATGTATAATTTGTATCATAAATATACAAATACAGCTTACTATGTAGAGTTCACTACTCTTTTTAAAATTAAATTTAATGTATGTTTTAGTTTACATCATTCATTTCCACATGATTTTGTGCTAACAATTTTCTCCCCATCTTTCCCCACCACAAAAACAGTTATCCCATTGTATACCCCCTCCCCAATTTGCTCTCTCTTATATCCTCCTCCATTCTCCCACTGACTTTCCAGTAGGGCACAATAGATCTCATTGCCCCAGTGCCTGTATATCTTTTTTCTAAGTTCCATGTAAAAATAATATGAATATCTTTTTAAATGTTTGATTTTAAAACTTTGAATTCCAGATTCTTTTTGTTCCTACCTCATCACCCAACCTTACTAGGAAGATAAGAAATTCAATATAGGTCATACATATGAAGCTATGCAAAACATTTCCATAGTGGATATATTGTGAAAGACTGACTATATTTCCCTCCATCTTATCCTGACCCTCACTTGTTTTATTCTCTACTTTGACCCTGTACCTTTTCAAAAGTGTGTGCTTCCAACTTCCCGCCCCCACAAACTGCCCTCCCCTTTATCATCCCCATTTTCATTCCCTTCCCCCTGACTATCCTGTATGGTGATATACAATATTTGGTGTGTATGTCCCCTCCTTTAGCCAAATTCAATGAGAGTAAGGTTGACTCATGCCCTTTTTCCTTCCTAATCTTCTTCTCCATTGCAGTAGTTTTCCCTTGCCTCTTCTATATGGGATAATTTACCCCCATTCTGTCTTTGCCCATCTCCTCTCATTATATTCCTCTCTCACTTCTCAATTTCACCTTTTAAGCATCATCCCTTCCTATTCAATTGGTTCTGTGCCCTCTGTCTATGCATACCTGTACATATACATATACATATACACACACACACATATATATATATGTATACACACACACACTCTTACATATGTATCCATATGACCATATACCCCCCTATATAGACATATATCATACTTACAAAAGTTTCATAAGTTACCATGATCATTTTTCCATGTAGGAATGTCTATTGAACTGCTGTTCAACTTTGATAAGTTGTTTATGATATGTTTTCCCTGTTTATCTTCTCATGCTTCTCTTGCTCTTTTTTGTGAATGTCAAATTTACTATTCAACTCTTTTTTTCATCATGAAAACTTGAAAGTCCTCTGTTTCATTGAGTAATAATATTTTCCCCTGAAACATGATATTCAGTTTTGTTGGGTAGGTGATTCTTGGTTTTAATCTCAGCTCCTTTGACCTCTGGAATATCATATTCCAAGCCTTTCAATCCCTCAGTGTAGAAGCTGCCAGATCCTGTGTTATCCTGATTGTGTTTCCACAATATTCAAATTGTTTCTTCCCTGCTGCTTGTAATATTTTCTCCTTGATCTGGGAACTTTGGAACCTGGCTATAATATTCCTAGGAGTTTTCTTTTTGGGATCTTTTTCAAGAGGTGATTTGTGGATTCTTTCAACCTCTATTTTGCCCTCTAGTTCTAAAACATAAGGAAATTTTCCTTGAACATTTTTTGAAGGATGATTTCTAGGTTCTTTTTTTGATCATGGCTTTCAGGTAGTCCAATAATTTTTAAATTGTCTCTCATGGTTCTATTTTCTGGGCCAGTGCTTTTTTCCAATGAGATATTCCACATTGCATTCTATTTTTTCATTTGTTTGGATCTGTTTAATAGTATCTTGATTTCTCATAAAGTCACTAACTTCCATTTGCTCCAATCTAATTCTGAAGAAATTATTGTCTTTAGTCAGCTTTTGAGATTCTTTTTCCATCTGGCAAATTTGGCTTTTTAAGGCATTCTTCTCTTCATTGGCTTTTTGAACCTCTTTTGCCATTTGAATTAGTCCATTTTTAAGGTGCTATTTTCTTCAGTCAGGTTTGTGACTCTCTTTTCATGATTTTCTTTCATTATTCTCATTTCTCTTCCCAATTTTTTCTCCACTTCTCTTATTTCTTTTTCAAAATCCTTCTTGTGGTTCTATATGGCCTTTAAACAGTTCGTATTTTTCTTGGAAGCTTTTGATGCAGGAGTTCTAATTTTGTTGTCTTCCTTCTATTCCATGCTTTGATCCTTTTTGTCCCCAAAATAGGAGTCTAAATTGGGATTACTGAAATTGGTTTCCTTCCTTTGATTGCTCATGTTGTCCCTTAATTACTTGACTTTTGAGCTTTTTCAGAGCTCTGATGCAGCCACAAGTCTTTGCCCGCTGGGTCTCAGCCACTTCACCCTCCTGGAGGAAGCAGCCAAAGCTTACTCCCATACTCCCTGTTCCCAAAGTCCACTGACCTCTCCCTTTGTCTTTATCATTTATGGGTTAATAAATTTGGAAACCTCCACTGCTGCTGGTGATATACTCTCTTGATGACACTCTAGCTGTGGCTAGTCAGGGTGCGTTGAGGCTAAAACCTTGGGCTCATGTGTAGCTTGGCTCAGTTCCCAGAGAGCTGATATGGCTCCTTCCTCCTGGCCTCCTAGGCTGTCTTCAGCAGGAGGTTAGATTCTTTCTGTCACTTTGTGGGTTCTATAGCTCTAAAGTTTGTTTAAAGTCATTTTTATATGTATTGGAGGAGGTAGAAGCAGGAGTTAGCTGGAAGTCTTGTTTCTACTCTGCCTTCTTGCCTCCCCCACCCACCAAGTTCACTATTCTTGACATGGGGAAATATAAAATAAATAAAACAAAACCCTTATCTTTAAGCAAAAGGAGAATGGAATATGAAAGGAGGGTGGAGATGTAGAGGGCTGCTCAGGACATTTGTATTTTTCTTTTTTATTCATAGGTTGCTGTAATAGTAATGAAATTTGAATATCCATTTATATTGCTAAGCTGACAAGTATGTAGCAATAGTTTCAAATTAAGTTTGAAATTAAGCCTCTGTTAAAAAAACAGAGGGCTTGAACATGGAGGAGCAATTCTGTATATAAGGAATATACCCAGCTTGAAAGTTAGAAATTCTTGGCATGAACACCTGAAGGCTGGGCTGCTGATTTTGATTTTGAGAATGGGAGAAAGTGATTTTGATTTTGAGAATGAAGCTGCTGAAGACTTCTGAGGGCCAGCTGGAGCTGCTGAGACTGCTGAGGATTTCTGAGGGCCAGCCAGAGCTGCTGAAATTTCTGAGGATTTCTGAGGGCAAGCTGGAGCAGTCTTCAGACTGAGGAAGTATACTTGTGGTGTAAGTATTCTGTACAAATGTTGTGGCTCTGTTAACGTGTACGAATGTTCTTGTGGCTTGGTTAAGCCTTGTATTCCCAGGAACAGAGACTGTGAAGGACTTCAGATGGACTCGACATTGTGAGCTCTAATGTGGAGCAGGAACTTCATGGGGAGATGGACTGGCAGCTTTCTTCCTTTGAACTCAGATGGCAGTTGGTTATATTCAGGCAGAAGCTGAGACCATGGAAGAGGAGCAATGGAAACTGAAAGCCTGCCCTGAGTCAAGATGTAAAGACCTCTCTGTGGGTACTGAGTAGTGACTGGAATTATAATTTACTAGTGACAGAAGGGTGGATGGCTTCTGTGTTTCCCACTGTCCCTTAAGAGCGTACTGAGTAGTGACTGATGACTGAATAGTGAATGATTTATAATACAGTGTACCCCATAGATGGAGGATTTTAACATTTAGTACTTTATGATTGAATGATTGAGTTACTAAGTGATTGATTAAATGATTGTAAACTGTTCAAAAGTATGTGACCACTTTGCTGAAAACTATGTGGCCATTTTAGTGATAAGTTTTTTTTTATCTATTATTTAATTGTGAATATTGTATTTTCAATTTCTGTGATACGTTATAATATTGTGAATTCTATACCTTGATTTTCTGTAAATGTTTTGCTCTGATTTGGCATTGAATATATAGAGAGTTCCCTATACTACATAATCAGAACTTTGAAAGCTGTTCACAGCTGCAGTCCTCTGGAAAGCTGCTTGTTCATGGCTTTACAGTAGCCAAGTTAAATTGTTTATTACCTGGTTGCAAGCCAGATAGTGAGTCTCAGTATAATTAACTAGACTTGTCCTCAGAAACCAGTGTATACAGTGGGGTCTAAACTTAAAACCTTTCAAATGTGGTAGAATGTACCAGAAGTAGTATCCCATTGATATAATCATCAAGAACCCAAGATCACTTTCATAACATTATGTGGTATTGTGGCCAGTGCAGTTGGTGGACTAGCGAGCTGTGAGAATAATGAGACAGGGTAAATAAGTAATCAATACTCTGTTAATTACAGGGCCATTTCATACTGAGCCAAAGATGCAAGGAGTTCACAGTGTTTTTATACCCCCAAGAGAATATAGACACCCCAAAAGAATGTAGACAATGTAGGAAGATCCTACATCAAAGGAATGCAGATAATGTAGACGGAGCCTCCCTTAATTCTGTTTACTATTTACCCTTGTTTAAGGTTAGTTATTTATCAGGGTATTATTCTAGGACCCTATCTGGAGGCATAAACAAATGAACAACAACAAAAAAAGATTACATGCCCTTTTGATAATCTTCCCTGTAACCTTTGCACTTAGCTATATAGGACAGGGGAGTGACATCAAGAGAACCGAAAACATTCCCTTCATATTACATCCTCTTGCTTGTCTGCCCTGTAGCCTTTCAGACAATAATATAGGGAAGGGGAACACTTCATTTAAAGCCAAGAAACTTCTGAAAGTTCGTTTCAATGTGGCATTGCAATGAGACTTTTTTGGGAGATTTAAATAGCATACTAAATAATAAACCAATCATTAAAAACTGTCTAAATTGCTATAGTAACTAACATTTCTTTCATATTGGAGAAAAGTAAACATAATATTTTCCCCCACTGGATAAATTTTATTTAATTTAAAATTATCTTGCTTACTTTCTTCTTCTTTAATGTGTTTTCATTGTATCTTCCCTCCCTATTTTCCTTTCTTCTTTACTTCTTTCCCTCTTCTTACTTCTAGGTTGTAGCAGAATTTTTACATCTGAACTTAATGCAAAAAAAGCAATCATATCCTCAGGAAAGGCAACAATAATGCCTGATTAGGAAAAATAAGGATGGAAATTTGATTGTACTTAGAAGTATCAAGTATAAAGAAAAAAAAACAAATCATTATTAAATGCATAGTCAAATTACATAGTATCAAATATTGAATGGACCAATGAAATAATAATTATTATTAAGTGCTTACATAGTACCAGGCTAAATTTTAAACACTTAGGATTCACTAACAAAACAAAAAATAAACTCTGTTTCTTCCTATTATGAGCTCAAATATGAAAAGAGGAAGCAATATATAAAATATCTATGTACAAAACACATACATACTATAAGGAAAGCATTCTCACAGTGGAAGGCACTAACAGATGGAGTAACTAGAAACAACCTCTTTCAAAAGAGAATTTAAACCAATTATTAAAGGAAGTGCTGAAAGCTAAGAAGAGTAGAATAATATTAATGGAGACAAGTAAGAAGTAAAGTATAGCCTTCCCCACAATAACTTTAAAAAATCCATAATGATTAGGAAAATGAAGAAAATACAGTAGCTGATGTTTCTAGCCAAGAATTGTGAATTTCATCTATAGCCAAATAAGCAAGGAATGAAGAATTGAGTTGGGTTGAGGTGGGTCACTAACTCAGTACTCTTGGCTATTAGTGCTGAAATACGCAAAACTCATCTCAGAATCAGCTCTATGCCCAGGAAAGTAGCACAAGGTGTCACTGAAGAGACAACTCTTGAGCTTAGTGCCCAGGGTTCTGACTTCAACCAATAACACAAGGATACGTAGAACTGATAGTGGATTCAACCACAGTTCTGACATTTCAGTGTTCTGGACTTAGGGTCCATATCTCTGAGCTAGGAAAATAGCATGAGTACATGTAAAGCTGACTGTAGACTCAACCCGGTGCCTCCCCTAGTAGGATGGGGTCTCTCAGAAGGGCTGGGATTGTGAAATCAACACCCAGAATCCCAAACATAGAGTTACCAAAGAAGATGCTGAACTCAATCTCCTTCCCAAGTGCAAAGGTCTCTGAGAGAGGATGCAATAGTAAAGTAATGAATTTTTCAGCCATGGAGGCTCTGAAAATGCCATCTACTGAGCAAAGAAAGAAATGACTGATTTTGGTGGAGGGAGCATCCACTCTGACAAAATCACAAAGGTCTGGAGTATAGAAATAATGATGATTTATTAATTCGATTGTATACTTCAAGGAATTTTTATGATGCATTCTTTTAAAGACTGGTTCACCTTTCCCTTTCCCACCCTCATTTCAGGGGTACAGTGACCATTCATGAAGTCAGTCTCACTACGATCAACATGGGAAGTTTGACCTGCTCTGTTTTGGATTGGGCCAGTTCACTGTAGCCACCTAATGACCCCAGTTCCATATGCTAAGCATATTCATGTGCAGACATCTGTACAGATATTGATTAGTTTATCACTTTGAGATTTAATACTTTAAATCTCAAGAAATTCACAATTCTCAGCTTCTTCATTGCAAAGATTACAGGCTTATATAGTCTCATTATTCAATGAATGAGAGACACCTTTTCTTTCCCAATAGACAAGAGAATTTACTATTAAAATAGGCAAAGGTTAAATGCTTTTCTTATTATATACAAATAGTAACAATCAGGTCATTTTTCTTTAGGTCTCTCCATCATTTGTTTATGCAAAAAAGAATTTGGACGACTAAAATCGAACATCCCTGATGCTGCTGCCTCAGCTTTCCTGGCTCCTCTGGGGCCCAGCTCCCATGCTATTTTTATTCATTCAGCATTTTACATTTGGAGAAACCAAAATGAAAAACCCAACTGGCTGAAAGTTACACTAATCTTGGGCACTATGGCAGGCTTGTGGGCCTTCCTCCTCCATTAGCATGAATAAGATGTTTTAGAGTATGAAAGAAGAAAAGGTCTAGAATATACTACTTAAATCTGCTTCTTTCCTAATTGTGTGCTGTAAGAAGTGATGACAAGTTTGTGGGTCCATTGGATGAGATATCAGAAAAACAACTTGTGTTACAATTTCTCTATAGTATCACAGAATGTACAAATAAAAAGTTACCTTAAAAGAGGATACCTGCACACTTTTCAGGTTTTATACTTCCTATCAACTTGTAAAAAAGTCAATTTGAAACCCAGTATTTAATACACGTGTACAGATGAAAGGGACCTTTTTTACATTGGAAAGGCATTAACATCAATAAGCAAATTAAGCATTTCAATAAAAAACTAAAAATAACCCCTTCCCCCCAAAATATGAAGGTGGCTATAAAAATAATCTATGCAAACCTAGTTATTCTTTCCCCATGTTTTCATCTAAGACACCTTTGCTTTATTCATAGAACATTCTTTTAATTATTTTAAACACATAGAATAAAGGAATGGTGATTAATATGTGCTGGTAACTTATTTTTTCCTTCTTTATGGTTATAAGGACATTCATTTAATTCTTTCCATTATTTTAATTTCTTCACCCCTTTTAGATGTCATGAAATTTCTCTTTAGATGTAACTAAGTTATTTTAAAATGCTATCACCTGAAAGAATTATACAAATATAATTTTTTTACAATTTCATCTAGAGTTCTATTAATGATTTTAACATATAATTCATTGAGGTAGCAAATACTTTCACCATGACCAGTGTTGAGAATCTCAAGCTGATCAGTCCCAGGATAGCTCTTGCTTTATAAAGGCAAGAATCATCCTCCCCCCCCACCCTCTTTCAAATGTAATAAGGTAAATGAAGTTAAATATAGATGGATGTTGGATGATTCATATGATTTCCCAACTCTAGAGTAACCCAGGTTTGGAATGTTATAATCATCTTAAGCTTTTTAATCTCTATCACTGAATTTACATTCTAATGGAAATCTTAGTTATCCTTCAACCTTCCTTTCCAGTCTTCATTATTGGATCACAAGATGTATCATGTCAACTTAGAAACTCTGATCAGTGTGTTGACTAAACACAATTTTAAAGGAGTAATGATGAAACATGCTTCCCATCTCCTGACAGAGAAGGAAGGGTTTGCTGTGCCTTCAGTAAATAAGCATTTATTAAGCACCTATTCTGTGCCAAATACTTGTAAAAGCAAGACATTTATATTATTTGAAGCTGGTCAATCAGGAAATTTGCTTTGCTTGGCTTATTTCGTTGTTATCCTTCATTTTCAAAGAGGATCAAAATGACATCACTATGCTAGAGTCAAGTTTCAGTGTCTGACTGTGGCTTATCAGATCAATGCAATTTTGGAGTGCTCTACCATAGTTTTGGCACAAATAGTCCATGTGAACATTTGGGGTAGATACTCTAAATTTATGCATGCTTTGTTTCCTTTGAGCTGTTTGAATTCTGCTTTGCTCATAGAGCCCAGCATATTCTCTGATGTGGGCATGCCATACTGGGCAGTCATGTGCCAGTGTCTCCCATATCACACAATCAGTTCCAAATTTCTTCAGAGAATCCTTGAGAGTGTCCTTTTTATCACTTCTTCTGACCACCATGAGAATGCTTGTCCTGTGTGAGTTCATCATAATATAGTCTTTATGGAAAGTATACATTTTGCATTCAAACAAAGAGGCCAGTCCCTCTGAGTTATACTCTCTGAAGAAGAGTTTGAATGGTTGGCAGTTTAGTTCAAGAAAGGACCTCAGTATCTGGTATCTTATCTGCTGAGGCTTAGGCTGAACAAATTCACTTTTTTTCCAGTTTCCTTTCCAACTTCTAGCCTTCTCCCTACCCTATCATGACATAAAAAACATTAGAAGAGGAAAGGCAAAAGCTGATCCTCTTCACCATTGTTCCTTCAGTTATTATCACAGTTTATGTTTCTGTTATATAGCTTTCTTTTAAATTAATTAAAATTTTCATTAGTAACATGTGTGAACATAATGAAAAAATAAAAATAAGAACTATGTTCAAATGAGGAAGACCACCACAAGGTATAAATGAAATTATAAAGACATATAGTGATATCTAATGGAATAAATTTACTACATATTTTATTTCAGCAATTTCAGCATTTAGTAAAGTACATTTTGACTAATTTGTGTTTTATACAAGCTAAGATAAATGTGTGTGTATGTGTGTACACATACACAATATAGACATATACATTCAACTTAGCAAATGTTTATTAAGCAATTAATAGTGCTTAAAATAGTATACATATAAACATTCCAGTCAGTAAGAATATATGTATATATATATATATATATATATGTGTGTGTGTGTGTGTGTGTGTGTACATATATATATATATATAAATTTAGTTAAGTTTATCATAATCTACATTCTTTTGATAACTTTATCCAAAATATGAATGGTTTTGAAATTCTGCTAAATAGTAATTATATAAATGTCTACCAAATATTACATGTTCTGCTAGTTTTGAGGATATATATATATATATATACATACATATATATACACACACATACACATATATGCCTATGTATATGCATATATATGTATATGCATATATATGTATATGCATACATATATACACATATAGGTAAATATACATATATACATATATATATATATATTTTAAAATTACATTGTCTTCAAGAAATTTTGAAAATTCTGATGCTATGTTGATATTGGGATAATAGACATATTAAAGATAACTTATTTCAATATTTTAAAATAAAGTACCTGATCCAGCTAATCACATTGTCGTTTGAAATTTCAATTACTAGGATATGTACAATTGAAAAATTGTTCTTTTAGCTAGGTATTGTGTCAATTCTATATGCACTTTGATGGATACTTCATGTTGAAATTTATGTAGAGAAAGTTTCTTCTCACCACTTAAAAAGTTTCTAGTTCATTGTAGTCATAGTTTATATCATTAACATACATTTTTGTCTACTCTGAAATTTTAAAATTAACTCAAGTTTTAAAAAAATAGCCAATAGGAAAGTCCGTTGTTTATACTTGTACAAATTTTCCTCTTCTAGCAATATTCTATCCTTCCTCCTTATCATGACTTAAAGACTATGATTGATTGTTAAATGTCATGGAAGCTAAGGTTCTAGCATTGATATTTTTATAGAGCTGGAAGTACTTTGAGAAGGGATTCTGTTATCTATGAACCAGCCTTATTAAATTTGAAGAAGAAATCATTAGCAGAAGGTTAGAATTATTATTTTTTTTGGAATAGGAGGAAGCCATCATGGCAAAAAAAAAAATGTGGAAGGGATCCATCAATGAAAGGTGCTCAAAGAACGAAACATTTCTCTTTTCTACACCTAAAATAACCTCTAGAGAACTGTTAGAAAGTGTTCAATTTACACAAGGTATAAGTAGTGTCTATTTTAAAGTACAAAAATATTTTGGAGCAAATGTACTTTTCTATGGATGCATAGTTGTGTATTTTCTTCAGTGGCAAAAGTTCCCAGGATTCTGAGCAATTTATATTACTTGGTGTTATTAAGCTGAACTACTTACTAGTTGATCAAGAAAAAGCCCTTAGCATCAAGTAACATATGGCATTATGTGAGCATCTACTTTCTCCTCAACAATCTGCCTGCTAAAACGAGTAGAATGGTCATAATAGTATCTCCTGATAAAGCATAAATATATTAATATGTCTGCTTGGTAAAAAAAAATATGAAGAATTCAGAAAGTCATAGTAAGTTTTCATTAAATTTATCAAAATGAAATAAAAATCAGAAAAATATGCTTAATTACTATAACTATCACTATAACTAAACCAAACTGTTAATAACTGAAAAAATTCAAAATAATTGGGATTGGGTTTAATAGCAATCTAAATATTTTGGGCCCTGAGAATGCAATGAGCAATTAGTAAAGCCAGAGGTCAGAAAGAGCTGAAGGAAAATTAAGGAAGAATGTAATGAATATAACTGATTTGGTATATTTCAATAACAGAATTATTCATATATGTATGTATATTTATATGTGTATATATGTGTGTGTATATATATGTATATATACACACACATATATGTGTTAGGAGAATATCTAAAATATGTCTATCCAAATTGGCTTTGAGAAAGGAATAAAAATCAAATGAGTATGTATTTTTTTCCCCAAAGTAAAGTGAGGGGAGCATTTGGAAGGGTCTGGTTCATATCAGTTTCCATAGTCAGTAATGTGTTAATGTCTGAAAAGTAAATTAAGACATTAATGTTTTCTCAAAGCGCTACTTATTAAGCTCAATTCTTCTTTGGCTCATCATAAGTCTTTTACTCAGACTCAGATTAAAATTGCTTTGAAAAATTTGAATTAGGCCAGCATAACAACTTTAGTTAGGAGTTAAGTAATTAATTTGTCTTTTTACATGTACTGTTTCTTTACATCATCAAAGTTAGGAGAATAGTGTGAGAATTAAGTTATAAAGTGATTAAAATTGTGTTTATATTATCCTTTGAAAATTCCAAGGTAATTTCTTGAAAATAGTTTTATGAAGAACATAATGAAGGTAATGTTCTCCCCATCATAGAGACAAAAAAACTGAGTCTCAGAAAAATGACGTGATTTAGTGAGGGATTTGTAGGCAATAATAAACAATGGTAGGATTAGTGATATGGAAGATCTTTTAAAGTAAAATAGCTAGGTAGCAAAATAACTAGAGTGCTAAGCCTGGAGTCAGGAAATCTCATCTTTCTGAGTTGAAATCTCTCTTGAGATACTTACTAGCTGTGTTACCCTAAGTAATTCACTTAATCTTGTTTGCTTCAATTTCATCATCTAAGAAATGAGCTGGAGAAGGAAATGGCAAAATACACTAGTACCATTACCAAGAAAACTGCAAAAGAGATTAGGAAATGTTGGACACTATTAAACAACCAGAAATGATCTTTATCTAAAACCGTCCCCTTAATATTCCTGCTACTTTTTGTGTTGCATGTGAAATGAGAGAAATGCAGTAGTTTTAGTAAAGTTGTATCTTTGATGTGAAATCAACTACAGGCATTAGGAGCAAAAATTCAGTCAATTATCTTGGCCAAGGTGGATCTTAATATCCAAATTGCTCCCCATTGTATTTCATTCTGTTGTCAACAAGATTCTGGCCAGTGAAATCTAATTGGATTTTTCTACATGGACCAAATAAACAGTGCTTGTTAAGATTGCCAATCTGATCCTGCCACTTACTTTCTTTCCCCTGCTCTTGTGTGAGCAGCCTGCTTAGAGGTGTAGTTGATATCAGGTTGATTGACAGTTGTGTTAATATAGCAGAGACCTCTTTAGTCAACAAAAAATGAGGGATACTGTCCACAGTTCATAAATTTCCCTGTGTAGTTTTTCTGCTAGCTAAGCAATTTTGCAGGACATTTAGGAAAACAACAGGAACAATCACTCAAGTGAGCTATGGCAGCTACTGTAAGCATATGGTAGGCAAATCTGGCATCTGAACAGATCAAATTAATAAGTGAAGCAGTTACTCTTGAAGGTTTTTACGGGGCATCCTGGCATAAGAAAATCTTTGGGAAGAAAGCGTTAAAATAGATTAATTTATTCTTGAGAGAAAATAAGCAATCAAACCCCCACTCCCATCAATTAGAAAAGTCTTAAAGGATAATGGGCAGTCAGAAATGATGGATTTCTTTCCTGGGTCATGGAAAATAAATACACTGCTTACATTCTTGATTGCAAATTAGTCAAATACTTTGTCCATGGAAAATTATTTGGTGCCTCACAGAGAAGGAAATATGTGTTTTGGTAAGTGTGTACTTACATGCATACACATAGAACAACAACATACACATATGTTTGTGTGTCTGTGTATAAAAACACATGCACATGTATATACTGTGTAGACACTTCTTGCCATTAAAGAACTAAAAACATGTAGCTATTAAAAAAGTGGAGATCAATAAAGTTGCTGGTTTCGAAATTAAATCATGTTAATCTCAATAAAATTTGCAAAATTAAGAAAATCATAATTGACTAAATATATATATATACATATTCATGTACATATATGCACATACACATTCAAAGATATTCATGTACATATATGCACATACACATTCAAATACACACACACAATTCTTCTTGGTTCTCAATCAGTCAATCATTGGTTTTGGGGATAGGTTGATGTATCCTAGCATGGAAAATGGAGACTTCCTTATCTATTAGACTGTTATTGGATGTCAGGCTCAAGATAGGGCAGATTTTTGTTGACTTTGCACAGAAGAAGAACCAAAACAAAGGATGGATATATCCTGTATACAAAGAAACATAACAATTAATAAATGACATTATACAAGCAAAGGGAAGGTCATTTATGAAACCTCTACCCTTCCCAAAGCTTGCTACCATATCTTTCAATGGATATTTTCAGACAAAGGTTGAATAACCACTTTTGGGGTATGTTGTTCGGTGAATTATATATTAACTATGGATTATTCCATAAGACTTTCCTTTTAGCTCTGAAATTCTGTGATTTGGTACTTTACTCTAACTGCAAGGAGTACTGAAATGAGGTGGTGGCAATAATGATAGAAATAAGAGGAAAAATGAAATATACAACAAAGTAGTATGAGAGATTTCCTTTACAAAATCAAGATCAACAACCTTTTCCATATTGATGTTTGATTTCCTATCCCCAAAATTCTTTTATCCTCCAAGATGATGGGAAAGTACAATCTAATTTTCCTCATTATGGATGCTTTGATAAATTCCTTTTAATAGTTATTTAATATTGAAGTGAATCTTGCCTCTACAAATTCACAGAAAGCTTTCGCATAAAAAAGTCATTTACTTTTCAAAGCATTTTGGCTAGCTGTTATTCTGGGGAGGAAGGACCATTCTATAGCTATATGCTACAGCTTGAAATATAATTATATTTCATATGCTTTTGTTGTTCAATAAAAGGATAGTAGAACAAAGTCAGTGACATACTATGATAACACTTGAGAGGGAAAATATACCCCAAAGAAAAATTTAATATAATAAAAATATTCATTCTGTCATGCTAATATAACTTCTGGCCACTAAAGAACTAAAAAGATGTAGCTGTCAAAAAACTAGAGAACAATAAAGTTGCCAGTGTCAAATCCAAATCATGTCAGACTCTGAATAAAAACTTGTAAAATTAAGATTGTTCCTTGAGCAAGAATGAGCAAAAACCATCTTTGACAGTAATGGGAGTTATACATTCATTAGCAGGTAACTAGGTTCTGTCTTACATTCTACCCTATTTTTAGTGACAATGGTATATCCTTTACTCCATTAGAAATTCAGTTACTACAAAATCTATGAACATTCAAAAAATGCTCATTCCAAAAAGTATGCCATTATTTTGCCTTTGTCTAGAGGTCAGATATGTGCAAATCTCAAATCTGGACAACATCCAATATCATTTAAAAATAAAAACAACAACCTTTTAGCACCTAAATTGTGGTTGCAAAACCATCACCAAAGCTATTCCCTGGAGCTGTTACAGTATTATTCACTTTTATTTAATATTCAGTTCCTAACAAGCCTGGTTGTTTAGGTTCTTAGCCCAGAGCAGATTAAAAGTATATAATCAGAAAAGGTAGAGTTGGCCAGGAGTACTAGAAGAACTGTCAGAGGCAGGCTGAGTGACAGAAGTGAGAAGTAATAGCAAATATCATTACAATGAAAGGGATGACAGAAAAAAAAAACTCATATGGGTGCAGAACTGCAAGGTGACAGATAAGCTAAATGGAAGGGCTAAATGTGGGTCTTCCTTAGAGAAACTGGGGTGGGTGGAAGGGAAGAAGATGAATATTGAGTTATTGTTTTCTTAGAGACAAGAAATCGCATCAATAAACTGGATACTTGGTCATCTCTTTCTGCAGTACTTATGAAGACTATAAACAAATAAACCAGGAGGAAGATAAATACAGTTTACTGTGTCACGTCAAAGATGGTAGAGGTAGAGTACTTCTAGGATGAGTTTCATATAGATATAGTAACATAGATATATACTATAGATATATGTATACATATACATACATATACATATATATAGTATCATAGGTATATACCACATATATATGTATATACACATACACACTATATATAGATGTATACCATATATATACCATGTATAGATGTGTGTACATATATATATATATATATATATGTATATATAGTACCAAACTAAAACAAGGTGTACCTAAATAGTCAGCTACTTTAATGTAAAAGTGAACGTGGAGAAAAATTGTTTTCATTAAATATGGTTTGGTGGTCTTTAATAAATGGAAGAGATGAATTCAGGACAAGGTGAGCCCCAGACAATGAGACAGAGAGACAGAGAGAGAGACAGAGAGAGAGAGACAGAGACAGAGACAGAGACAGAGAGAGACAGAGAGAGAGAGACAGAGAGAGAGAGAGACTTTATCATAAATCACAAGCAACATTGGTTGAAGAAATCATTTCAGAATCAGGTAGTTTTGTGAAGGCTGATTGTCTTCACCACTGTTGCTACCTCAACCATCAACATAATCCTAATCAGTTATCATCATTGTCATCACATTCATTTATATAACATTTGAAGTTTTTCAAATTGCTTTGCATATCTTATCTCATTTGGTCCTCACATTAAAACCTATACAATAGGTACTATAATTATCCCTCTCCTTCAAATGAGGTAAAGGAGACTGTGAAAGGTTGTGACTTGCCAGGATCATAAAGCTAATAAGTATCTGAAACAGTATTTGAACTCAGGTCTTGCTTACTTCAAGGCTCTCATTCTACCTACAACATTTCCATGCTGCTTTAGCAGCTACTTAGAAAATATCAAGCTGGAAGAAAGGACAGTAATGAAAAAAATATTGCCAGCTAGAAAGAGGATTCATTATAAAAGAAAATATCATGACATTAGTCTAGGAAGGCAACCAACAGCAAGTTTTTATGCAAAATTCTTTTTTCTCATTTTCATAAAATATTTATGAGAATGGGAACAGTCACAGATTTTAGAAAAAGAGACTTTTTATGACATTCGACAACTTCACTGTGAATATATTCATGATTTTATTGAAAGTAGCATTCTACCAATAGATGGAAGGAAGGAATGAAGGAAGGAATGAAAGAAGGAAAGAAGGAAGGAAGGAAGGGAGGGAGGAACAAAGAAACAAAGGAATGAAGGAGAGGAGGAAAGGAGGGTGGAAGAAAGGAAGGAAAAGAGGAAAAAAGAGAAGGAGAAATAAAGGAAGGGAAGGAGAAAAGAAAAAAGGAAAGAAGAGGGAGACAACCTTTAATGGCTTACTTTTAGTATTAAACAAAAAACTCAATAGACTAACTCTTAAGGCCCTTCACAGTCTGGCTCCAACTTATTTATCCAGTTTTATATTCTTTTATTTTGCTTTTTACAGTGCAATTGGGGTTAAGTGACTTGCCCAAGTTCACATGGCTACTTTTGTGTTAAGTGTCTGAGTCCACATTTGAATTCAGATCCTCCTGACTCCAGGGCCGGTGCTCTATTCACCGTGCCACCTAGACTCCTCACCCCAGTTTTATTTTATTTCACTCTCTTTGACACTCAAATTATTCCCTAAAATTAACATTTAGTATTACATTATTTTTGCATTCACTTCTCCCTTTGCCTGTTCTGGAATACACTTTTTCTTTACCATTGTCATTCAGATCCACTTGTATATCATTTTTCAAGAATAACTTCTTTGATTCTCCCAAGTTATTACTGCTCTCTTCTACCTCAAATTGGCTCCGCTTCTACTTATGTGGGCTACAATTGTATCTCCCCAGTCACAGGAAGATCACAGAAAACAAGAACCAATTCATTTTTGTCTTTTTATCTCTATAAATTGAAACAGTGGTTTGCACAGTAGCTACTTAAAAATACTTCTGAAAGTTCATTGTATGTGGACCACATCCACCCATCCCCCACTCCGCTGCTCCAAAATGCATTTAATTTAGAGGTGAATTCAGGCTTAAAAGCTATCCTTCAATAATACTAACATTGTCAAGGAAATAAACTAGACTAGATAAATTCTGGAATAAATGAATTTGATTACACAATTTTATATGAAGAAAAGCCCAGAATAACAGCTTTTCTATTCTTTTATCAAGCTTTCTTTAAATTGGGAAAGTATGGGTGGGTATATATATATATATATTGTCCATAGGTTACTTATATGAGTGTGTGGATAAATCTGAATGGAGTCAATATATCGCTCAGAATCTTTTCCATCCCTCTTCAAAATATACTTTTATTCCTACTTGGAATGAAGCAAGAAAAGACATCATGAGGCCAAATACTATACTTCCCTGAAAAGAGGGAGGGTAATTTGAAAATTTGAATACGATTATTTATATTTTTTACCCTAAAAATAAATGTAAATCTAGGGGAAATGTTTCTTTTTTCTTCTTCTTTTTTTTTAGGTTCAAGTCACTTTCCTGGTTGCTGTCCCTGAAAGAGGAAAGAATACCCCAAGCTTATATACAAAGGCTTGACCTCTTCTCACCAAAAAACTAGTTACCACTACAAATAGTGAATATCGAGTAAACCTATTTAATCCCAGAAGGTAGCAAAAAGAAACCAAAGAATTTACCCATATTAGAACATAGCTATCAAGACACAAAGCAAATGAACTGTCCCAATGAGAGTGAGATATCCAAACTTATCAGAGAGGCCTGGATCTCACTCAGGTGAAATTTTCTGATATCTGTAAAAAAGCAAGATAAATATTAGTGTATATTCAGAGGGCATGGGTGGCACAGATTTCCTCCTACATATATATCTTCCAAAGTCATTCTTTCTGTATTTCTTCACATGTGTACTTTCTCAAATCAGGAAGAAAAGAGGAAAATGTCTCCTAAGATTTAGCACTGATTCTGCCCCTCATACAGCTATAAAATATCAAGTCACAATTCTGTCCCAAATTAGGGGAACCTCAGGTAAATGGTCCACTCTTAAGCCCTGTGTTACATAGTAATATTCTAGGAATTGATTACCCTGTTATCTAGTACAATATAGGTATAGGATAAAAGAAAATAATGGGGACAATATAATGCAGAAGAATTGTTGTCACTGTTAAGGAATAAAGGGAAGCTAGAATCCAAAGTGAGGTGAAGTTGACTACAAAATATCCAAACATTATGACTATTTGCATTTGTGGTAAGGGGATCTGGCACTATATTTTGATAGGGCTCTATGGGGACAGGACTTTAGGGGAGGGAAGCAAAGAGGAATGAAAAGTGAAGTGCCTATTTCAGTAAGACTGTCATGCATGAAGAAGAAGAAGAAGAAAAAAAGAGAAAGAGGAAGAGGAAGAAGAAGATGAAAAAGAAGAAAAGAAGGAGGAGTAGGAAGAGGAGGAGGAGGAGGAGGATCAGGGGTTTCAAGTTAGCTTAATGAAAACTGATTTGAGTTCTGAACAGATGGGTGAAAGCACATGAGACATTGCTGCTTTTGAAATAAGATTTTTGTCTTTATATTCATATTATCTGGTAACCCTAAATCTCTTTGGGGTGTATTAAAAAGTAGGTAATAATGGGCACATAAGTCTAAGAAATTGCAAGGGTTTATAACATAAATATGGCAAAATCTTAAAATATTTCATAGTATTACAATTAGAAAGATATTTTATCTTTGTTAAGTAATATTCAGATCATATGATTAAAAAAAGAAGGAATTACCATCCTTGGACTTTGCCACTTTTTAATTTTTTAATTAACCTTTTATTTATTTATCTTTAGTTTTCAACATTCGTTTCCACAATATTTTGAGCTACAAATTTTCTCTCCATCTTTCCCCTACCCTTACCCAAGATATCAAGAATACTGAATACCCCTTCCTCAAATCTTGTCTCCCTTATATCCTCATTCATACCCCCACTAACTTTCCAGTAGAGAACGATGGATTTCTATACCTCAGTGCCTGCATATCTTATTTTCCAGTTGCATGTAAAAATACAAAACAAAAGAGAACAAAACCAAAAACACACACACATTTTTTTTTAACATTTGGCTTTAAAACTTTGATTTCCAGGTTATTTCCCCTCTTATCTCCTCACCCACCAGCACTGGGAAGACAAGCAATTCAATATAGGTTGTACATGAGTTGTTACACAATGCATTTTCATAGTAGTTATATTGTGAAAGAGTAACTATAATTGGCTTTGCCTCTTTCACAGAGGATTATCTTAGAAAGCCCAAATAGTAATGTAGTGGAGAGATCATCTATATGTTCCTATTTTAAGATAATACTTTGTTGATTACATAAAACCAGAAAATACTTCAGGCCCTCCTGAATGAGATACACTTATACTCAATAGTTCCGTCTAGCAATCTATATAGGAGTTACTTCCAGACAGGAAAATTGTAGTGGACTTTAAGGCAGGACTTACTGAATCTTCTACTAAGACCTAATTATTGTACTTAGATCTCTAATGACAAAATATCCAAGGATAGTGTACATATTAAATATTTATCTAGGTGAGAACAGGACAACAACAACAACAACAACAACAACAACAACAACAACAAAACAAACAAGCAAACAAAAGTTTATAAAATAGAGAGGGGTGGAGTAAGAAAAAAAATGTCATAAAATAGAGGAAGTTAATAGCCTCTAGTTTCACAGAGTCTATATGATAATTACTCAAGCAAGTTTCTGGCTTGATGAAACATCCAACATTTGGGGATCAAAGCAATCACATAGAGGAATTTGGCAGCTCCTTTCATCTAAAAAAATCCCTAATCTCATTCTGTTTGCAATTATTGGGACCTTTCAATGAAAGGGAAAGAGTAACTTCATAAAACTGCTCAAAGAAAATGTTATTGTGTCTGACTTGCTATCCTATTTTTTTTTTGTCTCCTGTGTAGCTGAAGTGAACTTAGAGACTTTTTCCCAATTCCCACTCTCACTTAAAAGAGACAGGGCCCAGAAATAAAGCTGAGGGTGGAGCAAAGATGACAGTGTAAAAGCAGGAAAATTCTGCGAACTCCCCCCATAGTGACCTCAAAAACCTATAAAATATGACTCTAAAAAAATTTTAGAGCTACAGAACCCACAAAGTGACAGAAACATATATCAAGCTGATCACATCCCAGCAGGCAGACAGAAAGAATACATTGCAGTGAGCTGGAAGCTAAGCCCAGACATGCATGAGCCCATGGTTTTAGCCCTAGGTTGGCCCCAAACAGTAGTGGTTGGAGCATACCTCAGGTGAGTGGATCACCATCAGGTGTGGTCATTTCCAGAAATATCAACCCATAAATGCCAAAGACAAAGTAGAAGGTCAGTGTAGAACTCTGTTGGAACAGGAGGCAGGTAAGGGATAGAGGCATCCTCTAGCCTCTGCCCCCAGAGCAAGGAGTGGTGGGGGCAGGGCAGCCATGCAGCCATCTCCATGTGGCTGCTAGAGAGCTCCTTGTCTGCAAATTGTAAGGGCTCCAAATGACCATTCAGAAAGTAATCACTCTTGCTTTAACCTACCTGGATCTGGGTCACAGTCTTATGTGGTGGTCTTGAGGTGTGGGACCAGTGAGCCAGGGTGTGTGGGGGCTATAGAGACAGTGCCCTCCTAATAGCTCCTGCAGATGTGAAAACCCCAGCAAGTGGGACAAAGCTCTCTCCTCTGGAAGTAGAGATCTACTGTTGCAAAGAGCTCAAAAGTAAAGTAATTGAGTGGCAACATGAACAAGCAAAGGAAGAAAAGCAAGCACAGAAGTCAAACCTTAGATTCCTATTTTGGGGACAAAAAGGATCAAAGCATGGAATGGGAGGAAGACAATGAAGTCAGAAGACTTGCACCAAAATCTTCCAAAAAAAATAGAAACTGGGTACAAGCCATGTAGGAGTTCAAGAAGAATTTTGAAAATCAAAGCAAGAGAAGTGGAGGAAAAATTTGGAAGAGAAATGGAATGATACAAGAATATCATGAAAAGAGAACCAACAAACTGACTGAAGAAAATAACACCTTAAAAAACAGAAAAACTCAAGTGGCAAGAAAGGCCAAAAAAGCCAATGAGAAGAACGCCTTAAAAAGCCAAAATTGCCAGATGGAAAAGGAACTTCATAAGGTCACTGAAGAGAGTAATTTCTTCAAAATTATATTGGAGCAAATGAAAGCTAATGACTTTATGAGAGATCGAGATCATATAAATAGATCCAAAGACATGATAAAATAAAAGGCAATGTGAAATATCTCTTTTGAAAAACTGCTGACCTGGAAAATAGATACAGGAGAGATAATTTTAAAATTATTGGACTGCCTGAAAGCCACGATTAATAAAAGAACCTAAAAATCATCCTTCAAGAAATTCTCAGAGTAAATTGCCCTGAAATTTTAGAACCAGAGGGCAAAATAGAAATTGAAAGAATTCACTGATCACCTCTTGAAAAAGATGCCCAAAAGAAAACTCCTAGAAATATTATAGCCAGGTTCCAGAGTTCCCAGATCAAGGAGAAGATATTATAAGTATCTAGGAGGAAAATATTTGAATATTGTAGAAGCACAATCAGGATAACACAGGATTTAGCAGGTTCTACATTAAGGGATAGAAGTGTTTGGAATATGATATTCTGGAGATCAAAGGAGCTGGATTTAAAACTAAGATTCACCTAACCAGGAAAACTGAGTATAATGTTTTAGGGGAAAATACCATTTTTCAATGAAATAGAGGACTTTCAAGCATTCTTAATGAAAAAATCAGATTTGAATAGAAAATTTTACATTCAAATACAAAAAGAAAGAGAAGCATGAGAAGGTAAACAGGAAAAAGAAACCACAAGGAACTTATCCAATTTGAAGTATTTACATGCCTACATGGAAAAATGATAATTGTAACACAATATACTTTTCTCAGTATAAGGAGATTTGAAGGGAATATAAATGTGAGTGTGCGTGTGTGTGTGTACATAATGTGTATGTCTATACAAGAAGGTATATGCATATATAAATACATATGTGAGTGTTTTTATATATGTGGATATGGATCAATTGAATAGGAAGGTATAATACTTAAAATAATTCACTTAAAGGGGAAATTGAGAGGAGAGAGAGGAATATAATGAGAGGAGATAGGGAGAGACAGAATGGGGGTAAATTATCTTGTATAGAAGAGGCAAGGGATAATTGTTACAATGGAAGAGAACAGGAAGGCAAAAGGGAATGGGTCAACCATACTCTCTTTGAATTTGGCTTAGGGAGGGAATGACACACACACTAAATTAGGTATCTTCAGGACAGTAGAGGGGAAGGGGTTGAGAGGGAGGATTATAACAGGGAGGGCAGGTTAGGGGGATGGTAGATAGAAGCACACATTTTCCAAAAGGGACAGGGTCAAAGTAGAGAATAAAACAAGTCGGGGGGATGGGATAGAATAGAGAGAAATATAGTCAGCCTTTCACAATATACCTACTATGAAAATGTTTTGTTTAAATACACATGTACAACCTATATTGAATTGCTTATCTTCCCAGTAATGGTGGGTCTTGAAGGAGGAAGGGAAAGAATCTGGAATTCTAAGTTTTACAATCAAATGTTTAAAAAATATTATCATCTTTTACATGAAACTAGGAAATAAGATATATAGGCACTGGGGTATGGAGATCTATTTTGCTTTACCAGAAAGTTGGAGGGGAGATGGGGGAAGATATAGGAAAGAGCAGATTGGGGCATGGGGTATACAGTGAGATCACTGTTTTGCTTTGGTAGGTAGAGAAAAGACAGGCAGAAAATTTGTAACTCAAAATCTTGCAGAAATGAATAATGTAAACTAAAAATGAACATAAAATTTAATTAAAAAAAATTGAAAATAAATAATAAAAGTGACAGAACCCTAGAGCATGGTGAAATTTCATTGCTGAGCTCCTTCTGTATCTGTAACTCTAACTCCAATTTATAGTAATTAGAATACTAATTTGTTTTGCCACCAGACTTCAATGACTCTGGAAGAGTGCATGAGGCTGAAGACATTTTGCAACTCTTCCTCACTAGATTCCAATGTGAAAATAATTAAATACATCACCCTGTGATATTACTGTTCCTCTTTGAAATTGAAGGAGAAGCAACAATAGCACCTACTTCACTAAGGGTCTTATTGATTGTTCATCTTATAAAGCCTATTCTTTGAGTTGAAAGTTCATATCATTTTAGGTGTCATGGACAGCTTTCATAGTCTGGCAAAGTCTATGGATCTCCCTTTTAGAATGTTTTTATATGCATCAAATGAAATACTTAGAATTACAAAGAAAACCATTATTTTGAAATTCAGTACAATGATTAAATTATATTTATATGTGTTTATATATAAAATGTTTAAAATATTAATCAAAACATGTACCAGGATAAGGACCCCTAGACTACATTATTTTTTTCAAGTTTAGAGGAATAAACAGCAAGAATGTTCTTAACCAAGTCTTACCCATTATTTGAAAGAACAGAGGGAGAGAAGTAATAAACGAAAAACAATCTTCTCTGATCAAACCACATCAACAGTATTGTGTTACAGATCTTGGTATCACAGTTTGAAGCTGGAATTTGTTCTAGAAGGAAGAAATTGAGATAAAGAACTAAAAATTGCCATACAAATAGTTGAAAAAGAAAGCACTTTTTAGAAGGATCAAGAAACATCTTAGACAAATACTTAGCCAACTCTTTTTAGTGACAACCTATTAATGAAGCAAAAAATTCATAGTTGTTTATATTTACTAGATCTAGGTCATCATAAGTTTGAATTCTACAAAGCTTATTTATAAATGACTCATTATTGCTTGAATGCATATAAGTTCCATATTAAGTAGTGCAGTATCCCATCTTAATTTTATAAAGTAAAAACATTCAAGCTGTGCTTCTGGGCTTTGCTAATGCACTAAACATTAAATTAAAGAAGATTCAGGAATCATACATTAACCAGAAACCCTTTGAATTAGCAAGTGAAAGTTTAGTATTATACACAAAGGGACTTTTCTCATCAGCAGGTAATTTAAAATTCTCCACTCTGCCCACCCATTTTGTCCCCAGAGAGTGCTCAGCTTGTTTTTCAAACTTTCTTTTAAAGTGTGGGAAGGCTCTCTCACAAGGGCAGACAAGGATGCCTAAAGGATGCCTGGACCACATTTTTTTTTGAGAATAGGAGCTTTAAACTGAAAATAGAAAAAGGAGGAGAAAAATTCCTATACATATTTGCTCAGGTAGATAATATAGGGATTAGAAAATACTACAGAAGAAGAATATCATTGGAGAACATGAGTAATTACAAAAAAGATAGTCTTTAGGAAAGAGGGATAAAATAAACTTGTGGCATAACATGTCTATAGACAAATACAAACAATATAGGTAATAAATATGATGAACACAATAATACATCTTAGTAACTTTTGCCTCATTTGCATTTAGTGAGTCTTACTGAGATATGATTCTTAGAATCGTGACTCTTTAATGAAAAAATATATTTATAAAAAAAAAACAACAAACAAGACTTGTGATTAAATCAATATGGGTTGTCCCTGTGTGAAATATATTTTAATGTAGAAAACTTTATATTCCTACATAGTTGTCTGATGGAAACAAGAGGTTAAATGACTTTTACTATCACACAAATAATAAGTTCCAGATTTTGAATGAACCTAGATCATTGTGAATCTGAAGCCAATTTTCTGTCTATTATACCACCATTCTTTTTTAAGAAAAGGTAGAAATGGTTCAGGGAAGAAACAAATAAGGTAGCAATACATGACAAAGATGTTATTCTTATCTCTGAAAGGTCAAAAATATGTAAAGAACATACACTGATATACTGGTAAATGTTTAATAACAGACTCTCTGAAAAATGCAAGACATACTTTTCAGTTTACTTTACATTATTAACATTTTATCCATCACTTCCTTAAGTCTAAACCAGAGATTAGAAAACTATAAACTGAGGGTCAAATCTGGCAGACAACAAACAATAAATAAGCCCTGATTTATCTCCCTTGAACATTACTGAGTTATAAATTCCCATATTGAAAATTTGACAATTGGTTCTGCAGAGCTTATATGATCTGCCTTTAGCACATCTGCCCATTTCTGGAAACATAATAGATAGCATTTGAGTGATGATTAAGGAAGGAACAGGAAGTATCCTGGGAGAAATATTCCATAGACAACATATATAGGAGGAGGAAATGGATGATGAGTGTTCAAATCAAATCACAAACCTATCTCAGAGGAAAGATCTATTTGTGTTTAGTATCACGGAGTTTCCAGCAAAGTCTCCTGATTTAATGAAAGGGAGCAACATAATTTCTTTAGCTTCAAGTTCTTCATCTTCTTACCTAAAAATTCTTTTTTTTTTTGGAGGGAGAATGTAGGGCAATTGGGGTGAAGTGACTTGCCCAAGGTCACATGGATAGTAAGTGTTAAGTGTCTGAGGCTGGATTTGAACTCAGGTTCTCCTGACTCCAGGGTCAGTGCTCTATTCACTACATGACCTAGACTCCCCATTACATAAAATTTCTTTTATTATTATTATTATTATTATTATTATACTCATTTTATAATGGAGGAAGCTGAGATTGAAAGAGTTTAAATGACTTGCTCAGGATCACACAGCTAATAAGTTCTTTTTTTAAAATTATGCTATTAGTTTAGTTTCAGTTAATAAGATTCAATTCCATAGATACTTGATTTTCAAATTTCTCTTACCTCCCACCCCCACCCCCCCACAACAGCATATAGTCCCATATAGGATCTGCAAATACATTCATATTAGACATTAGTCCAATTACAATGGCGTATTGTACTAGGTGGGATGAAAAATGGTAAAGAAGAAATAAAACCAAAGAATGAAAAGAAAAAGATCAATTAGTTTGCTTATATCAGGATTGAAGCTCAGTTCTTTCTAGTTATACCTCTGGATGTCACGTTTCTCTCCTTCATGAGTCTTTTGGAATTGACTTACATCACAGCATTGTTGAAAAGAGTCCAATCTGTCATAGTTGGTCATCAAACATATGATGTGTCTGTGATTGTATACAAATTTCTTCTGATTCTACTCTTCTCGCTCAGCATCAGTTTGTATAAGCCTCTCCAGGTAAATATGAAATCCGTCTCCTCCTTGTTTCTTATAGCACAATAATATTCCATTACATTTGTATACCACAGCTTGTTTAACCATTCCCCAATTGATGGACACCCCTTTAATTTCCAATTCTTTGCAAACACAAAAAGAGCTGCCATAAATATTTTGGTACATTTGGGTCTTTCTCATTCTTCTATGATGTCTTTGGGATATAACCCTAGAAATAGTGTTGCTGGGTCAAAGGTTATGAAATTATTTATAGCCCTTTGGGCATAATTCCAGGTTCCTCTCCAGAATGGTGGATACGTTCAAAATTCCACCAGCAATGTATTAGTGTTCCAATTTGCCCACATCCTATCCAGCATTTGTCATTTTCTTGTTTTGTCATCTTAGCCAATCTGACTGGAGAGATGTGGTATCTCAGAGTTGTTTTGATTTGCATTTGTCTAATCAATAGTGATTTAGAGCATTTCTTCATATGCTTATAGATATCTTTAATTTCTTTCTCTGAAAACTGTCTGTTCATATCCTTTGACCATTTATCAACTGGGGAATGAATTGTGTTCTTATAGATTTGACTCAGTTCTCTGTATACTTTAGAAAGTAGTCTTTTGTCAGATACATAGTTTGTAAAAATTCTTTCCCGATTTTCCACCTCCCTCTTGATATTGGTTACATTGGTTTTGTTTGTACAGAATCTATTCAATTTAATGTAATCAAATTATCCATTTTGCATTTTATAATGCTCTCTAATTCTTGTTTGGTCCTTAAGTCTTCTGCTCTCCAGAAATCTGACAGGTAAACTATTCCTTGCATTCCCAGATTGCTTACAGTATCATCCTTTACACCGAGATCATGAACCCATTTATACTTGATTTTGGTATATGGTGTTAGATAATAACCTATGCCCAATTTCTGCCATACTGTTTTCCAGTTTTCCCAGCAGCTTTTGTCAAATAGTGAATTCTTATCCCAAAACTTGGGGTCTTTGGGTTTATCAAACAATAGATTACTATATTCATTAACTGCTGGGTCTCCTGTGCCCAATCTATTCCAATGATTCACTAGTCTAATCCTCTGCCAGTACCAAGCAGTTTTGATGACTGCTGCTCTATAATACAGATTAAGATCTGGCATAGCTAGTCCACCTTCCCCAGCATTTCTTTTCATTAATTCCCTTGATATTCTAGAACATTTGTTTTTCCAAATACATTTTATTATTTTGTCTAACGGTAAAAAGTAGTTTTTTGGTAAATTGATTAGTATAGCACTAAATATATAATTTACTTTGGGTAAAATTGTGATTTTTATTATATTAGCTCCACCCAGCCAAGAGCAATTGGTATTTTTCCAATTAGTTAGATCTGATTTGTGTGAGAAGTGTTTTGTAGTTGTGATCATATAGGTTCTGGGTTTGTTTTGGCAGGTAGATTCCCAAATATTTTATAATGTCTACAGACTTTAAATGAGATTTCTATTTATATCTCTTGCTGTTGAGTTTCATTAGAGATATAGAGGAATGCTGAGGATTTATGTGGGTTTATTTAATACCTGGAAACTTTGCCAAATATATTTATTGTCTCAAGTAGTTTTTAACTAGATTCTCTAGTATTCTCTAAGTATATCATCATATCATCTGCAAAGAGTGATAGCTTGGTCTCTTTTTGCCTAATTTGATTCCTTTGATTTGTTTTTCTTCTCTAATTGCTACTGGTAAAGTTTCTAGTATCAGATTAAATAAGAGAGGTGATAGTGGACACCCTTGTTTCACTTCTGATCTTATTAGAAATCTTCTAGTTTATCCCCATTGCATATAATACTTGCTGATGTTTTTAAATAGATGTTATCAACTATTTTAAGGAAGGTTCCATTTATTCCTATACTTTCTAGTGTTTTTAATAGGAATGGATGTTGTACTTTGTCAAAAGACTTTTTTGCATCTATTGAGATGACCATGTGTTTTCTGCTAGTTTTATTGTTGATATGCTCAATTATACTGATGGTTTTCCTAATATTAAACCATCCTGGAATTCCTGGAATAAATCTTACCTGATCAAAGTGTCTTATTTTTGTGGTAAGTTGTTGGAGTCTTTTGGCTAATACTTTGTTTAAAATTTTTGCATCTAAATTCATGAGGTAAATTGGTTTATAATTTCCTTTCTCTGTTTTATCTCTTCCTGATTTAGTAATCAGTACCATATTGGTGTCATTTGAAAAATTTGGTAGCACTCCTTCTTCACTAATTTTCTCAAATAGTTTGAAGAGTATTGGAATCAATTGTTCTTTAAATGTTTGATAGAATTCACTAGTAAAACCATCTGGCCCTGGAGATTTTTTCCTAGGGTGTTCATTGATGGCTTGTTTGATTTATTTTTCTGAGATGGGGTTATTTAGGTAATTCACTTCCTCTTCAGTTAATCTGGGCAACTTGTAGTTTTATAAATAGTCATCCATTTCACTAAGATAGTCATATTTATGTGCATACAATTAGGAAAAATAATTCCTCATTATTTTTTTGATTTCCTCTTCATTGGAGGTAGATTCAACCTTTTCATTTTTGATACTCATAAGTAGGTTTTCTTCTTTCTTTTTTATCATATTGACTAAGGGTCTATCAATTTTATTGTTTTTTTTTCATAAAACAAACATTTAGTTTTATTTATTAATTCAATAGTTTACTTAATTTCAATTTTCTTAATCTCTCCTTTGCCTCTTCTAATGGCATATTTTACCTTTTCCTATCTCATCCTTTCCTTTTTCCCATTACAGTCCCTTTGATCACCTTAATAATTTTTTTTAAGTCTTCAGGTTAGTACATTCATACCCACACACTCTATCTAAGTATAACCCCTTTGAAGGTCATGGTAATCATAAAATTTTAGATATTTACAGGAATCAGCTCCTCCTATAGGGATGTGAACATTCCTTAATGTTGTAATTCTGGAGTTTGGCTACTATATTTCTTGGAGTTTTCAATTTGGGATCTCTTTCAGGAGCAGTCTGGTCAATTCTTTTGATATCTTTTTTATCTCCTGATTCCATGACCTCAGGACAAGTTTTCTTTGACAATCTCTTGGAGGATGTTGTCTAGGCTGCTTTTTTCATCATGGATTTCTGGTAGATCAGTACTTCTTAAATTATCTCCCCTGGGTCTGTTTTCTAGGTAAGTTGATTTCCAGTGAGATATTTTACATTTTCTTCCAATTTTTCAATTGTCTTCTTTTGTTTGATTGACTCTTGCTGCATCATAGTGTTCTGTGTTTCTATTTGAGTGATTCTAATTTTTTTGCGAATTATAGTCTTTAGTTATTTTTTGAAAGTCCTTTTTAGGGAGATATTTTCTACAAATACTTCACTGAGACTTTTTTCCAAGTTGGTCACTGCCTACCTGATTTGGTCTTTAAATTCTTTCTTAAGCTCCTCCAAGAATGCTATTTGGTCTTGAGACCAGGTCATATTTCATGCTGTGGTCTTAGGTGAGTGTAGAGAGTCCAAATTGTCCTGTGTATTTGGTTGTTCTTGACCTACAAAGTAAGCTTGGATCAATTTTCTTGCCTTCCCCATCTCCTTCTCAGCTTCCTTCCCATTGTGATTCCCTATTTCTTAATTTCTCAGGCTAGGAGCTAAGGGCCTGGTTGTTGACTTTTAATTCTGTAGCCTCTGGGTGTCTAGTTTATGGCTAAGGCAGGAATGTCAGAGAAGAATGTAGATGTGCTCTGAGTAGTCTGTGGAGAAGAATCAATCTGACCACTTCAGATTTCTGCCTCTACATCCCTGGGCTATAAGCAGGCTTTTATTGGTGAGGTGAGGTGGGGTTTGTTGGGAACCCTCTCTCTCTTCTCTTCAGTCTCCTGGCTGTCTCAGTTTCACCCCTTCTTGGAGACTCCCAAGCCTTAGGCTATTTCCATTAACTTGGGATTTCATTCTGGGTGGGAGACTTATCTTTGGGTTTTCTACTTCATAAAGGAGGGATGGGAGGATCTGAGCAAATAGAATTTACTTTGCCATCCTAGACCCTGTATTATACAAGTGGGCAGTTTCTAAACATCCAGGCAGGGGGCCAAAAGCTAGAGGAGAAGTTGCTGTCTCCACTGGTGGCTGAACTCTCCTACCTGGCTCCAATGATTCCTCCTGTCCCCTCCTGAGATGAAGGCAAGATGACTGCAATTCACCCGTGGTAAGTCTGCAGTCTGGGGCTTCTTCTCTCTCTGGTGTAGTCTGCTTGTCTGCTTTTAAGTCTGAGCTGTGCAGACCCTGCATGCCCTGAGTTCGTCCTGTCTAGACACACTGGGCAATTTCTTGTGATGGATTCTGCCATGCTCCGTCTCCAATTGGATTTTGTCACTCCAGAATCCATTCAGATTCTTTTTTTTTTTTTTTTGCAGGGCAATTGGGGTTAAGTTACTTGCCCAGGGTCACACGGCTAGGTTTTTGTGTGTGTTAAGTGTCTGAGGCCGAATCTGAACTCAGGTCCTTCTGACTCCAGGGCCGATTCTCTACTCACTGCGACATCTAGCCACCCCCACCTTCACTTTTTAAGGTTTACTGACTGAGGAGCTTATCGAAGTTACTGCTTCCTTTCCACCATCTTGGCTCCACCCTCAGCTTAATCACCTAAAATTTCTAAAACTCTGAGAATACTAGGCCATTATTGTTTAGCCATTTCAGTCCTGACTGACTCTTTGTGTCCCCACTGGGGTATTCCTGGCAAAGATATTGGAATGGTTTGACATTTCTTTCTCGAGATCATTTTAGAGATGGAGAGTTAGAGTTAAGTGTTAACAGTATTAAGACACTTGGCAAGGATTACACAGCTAGTAAGTGTTTGAGGCCATATTTCAAATTAGGTCTTCTTGATTCTAGGCCTGACACTCTAAGCACTATACCACCGGGCTCCCCTGAGAGCACTATTCCTGGAAGACAAAACTTTAGTGAAAATTTCTTTTCTTTAAAATTAAATTTTATTATTATTTTTAGTTTACATCATTCATTACACAAGATTTTTAGTTACATATTGTCTCCCCTTTTTTCCCCTAGCCACCACTCCACAACGGCAATCCCAGTATATAACTACTCCACAATCTGCTCTCTCCTAAATCCTCCACCTTTACCCCTCCAACGTTCTAATGAGGCAAAATGGATCTTTATACCCCGGTGCTTGTATATCATATTTGCCAATTGCATGTTTTTAACTAATAATGTATGTATGTGCATATCTATATCTATATATCTATATCTATATTATCTATAGCTATATTATCTATGTCTATCTCTCTATCTATAATTTAAACATTTGATTTTAAAACTTTGGATTCCAGATTCTTTCTATTCCTCCCTTTTCATCCACCCTTACTGGGAAGATAAGCAATTCAATATAGGTCATACATGTGCAACTATGTAAAATATTTCCATTGTGGACATATTGTAAAAGATTGACTATATTTTCCTCCATCCTATCCCATCCCCCACTTCTTCTATTCTTTACTTGAACCCTGCCCCTTTTCAATAGTATTTGCTTCCAACACCCCTCCCCCCCAAACCTGCCCACCCCTCCATCATCCCCTATCTCATCCTTTTCCACCTGATTTCCTGTAGGGTGAGATACCCTCTTTATTGCATATGTCATTCCCTACCTAAGTCACATTCAATGAGAGTAAGGTTAACCCATTACCTTGTGCCTTCCTCTTCTTCCCCTCCATTGTAACAGTTATCCCTTGCTTTTATAAGATAATTTACCCCATTTTGTCCCTCCCCATCTCCTCTCATTATGTTCCTCTCTTACCTCTGAATTTCAATTTTTCAATATCAGCCCTTCCTATTCGATTCATCCATATCCATATATATATATATATATATATATATATATATATATATATATATATATATATATATATATATAAACAATCTCATGTATATTCAAACATAGATAATACCCTCCTATATGGACATATATACCATGGGTGGGTGCACAATACTGAAATTGTTTCTTCCTGGCTGCTTGTAGTATTTTCTCCATGATCTGGGAATTCTGGAAACTGGCTATAATATTCCTGGGAGTTTTCTTTTTGGGATCTTTTTTCAGGAGGTGATTTGTGGATTCCTTCAACATCTATTTCACCCTCTGGGTCTAAAACATCAGGGCAATTTTCCTTGAGAATTTCTTGAAGGATGATTTCTAGGTTCTTTCTTTGATCGTGGCTTTCAGGTAATCCAATAATTTTAAAATTATCTCTCCTTCATCTATTTTCCAGGTCAGTGGTTTTTCCCATGAGATATTTCACATTGCCTTCTATTCTTTCAGTTGCTTGGATCTGTTTAACAGCATCTTGATTTCTCATAAAGTCACTAACTTCCATTTGCTCCAGTCTCATTCTGAAAGAATGAATCTCCTCAATGAGCTTTTGAGATTCTTTTTTGATATGGCAAATTTGGCTTTTTAAAGCATTTTTCTCCTCATTGCCTTTTTGAGACTCTTTTTCCAATTGAGTTAGTCTGTTTTTTACAGTGTTATTTTCCTCAGTCAGGCTGTTGACTCTCATTTCATACTTTCCCTGCATCTTTCACATTTTTCTTCCTCATTTTTCCTCCACTTCTCTTATTTGATTTTTAAAATCCTTTTTAAGGTCTTCTATGGCCTGTAACTTTCTTGTATTTTCATTTGGGGCTTTTGGTGCTGGAGTTCTGTCTTCCCAGTCCTCATCCTGTTCCATGCTTTGATCCTCTTTGCCCTCAAAATAGAAGTCTGTTGTTGAATTATTCTTTTTGTTTTCTTTCCTTTGCCTAGCCATATTGTCACTTAATTACTTGACTTTTGGGCTTGTTGCCACAGTAGGACTCTGCCACCAGACAGGGGAGTTTCTTTCCCAAACATTGGGGTCTTCTCAGCTGCCAGAGGTATTAGTTGGGTGCCCTCCCTGAAGCCCTCACACACTCTGGCAAGCTGGACACACACCACAAAACCTCCACCCTAGAACGCAATCCTGATCCAAGAAGGTTACAGCAAGGGTGATTACCCCCCAGACTGATGGCAAGATCCCCTGATAATTAGCAGACCAGGAGCTGAAGCTGCAAAATGGTGGCTGTGCCATGGCTCCTCAGTGGCTTCTAGCCCCCATGGGAAGAAGCTGATGTGCTCCCAAATACTGGTCCCAAAGTCCATAGGGCAGTAACCTCTCACTTTTTCCTAGGCATCTATGTGTTGGTAATTCTGGAGCCACAGCAGCTGTTATTCTGGGGTCTCTCCAGCTGGCTGCTGGTCCGGCTGCCCTGGGGCTAAAACCTCCAAGTCATGCTGTACTGGTCTTGTCTCCTTGAGTGGAGTGCTGCACTGGCCACTCCTTGCCAGGCTGCTGGGCTGTCCTCAGAGGGAGGTTAGCTTCTCTGGGTCGTTCTGTTAGTTCTGGACTCCAGAGGTTGTTCAGAGTCCCCTTTTACATAATTTGGAAGTGGTGTTGGCTGGAGCACTCTGAAAGTGCTGTTTCTACTCCACCATCTTGGCTCTCCACCCCCCCCCCCCATGAGATTTCTTAATATGTAAATCCTATTGTTAATATTTTGGCCATCCTTCTCTGGATCTGACTCTTGGGAGTTTAGCTTGATAATGGACAAAAAATAAAATACTTATTGGTCATTCTACTGTGAACAAAAAAATAAATTTACTTAGCCAAGGAAGGTGAAGGGCTGTTAGAATAGGCTTTAAAGGCTTCTTTAGTTAATCCAGCTGATTGAAACATTTTTACTGGCATTGCCACCAACCAAGCATCAGAAAGCTTATCAGATCATCCTCTTTATCCACAACCAAACACCAGAGCTCTCTGGGCTTCTTTTTATCTGCCATTTAATTAGAATGTAAAGAAGTGTTGTCAATAGCTTGAACAATTTGTCACATTAGCCACTGAAAGTTTGATTTTTGTGGCAGTTTTTTGTTCAGGGATTCAGTATCTTTGTGAACCCATGGACCATAGATTGCCAGACTCTTTTGTCTTCTGCTATCTCCCAAAGTCTGTCCAAGTTTATATTCATCATTTCCATTATGCTATCTATCCATTTTATCATCTGCCATCTTATTTTTTTGTTTGGACTTCAATCGTTCCCAACATTAAGTGCTTTTTCGAATTAGTCCTGTCTTTTCATTATGTGGCCAAAGTATTTAAGCTCCAGCTTCAGTATTTAACTTTCCGGTGAATAGTCCAAATTGATTTTTTTTAAGTATTGACTGATTTGACCTTCTTGCTGTCCAAGGAACTCTCAAGAGCCTTCTCCAGAACTATAATTCTGAAGTGTGGAATCTTTGGCACTTAGCTTTCCTTACAGTCTTACCCTCACAGTCATGCACTGCTACAGGAAAACCATAGCTTTGACTATATGGACTTTTATCAGCAAATTGACATCTCTGCTTTTTAGAGTGCTGTACAGATTTTTCATAGTTTTCCTTTTGAGGTGGAAGCATTTGTTTGTTTGTTTTTGTTTCATGGCTGCATTTGCCATCTGCAGTGATCTTTTAACTGTAGAGTGTAACATCCAACACTGCTTCCATTTTCCCCCTCTATTTGCCAGTAACTGATGGGACCAGTTGCCAAAATCTCAGTTTTTTTCTTAAGCTTCAACCAGCTTTTTCGCTTTCTTCTTTCATCTTCAATAAGATGTCATTTAATTCCTCTTCTGTTTCTTTCCACAGAGGTATTGTTTGTTCTCAGTGATTGTTGATATTTCTCTCAGCAACATCAATTCTGACTTTTAATTCATCCTATCTGACATTTCATATGATGTCTTCACACATAAGTTAAAGTGACAATATACAGTCATGTTGTAAATCTTTTTCAATCTTAACCCAATTAGGTGTTTTTTGTTAGGTTCTATTGCTTTTTCTACAGGTTGCTCGGGAAACAAATAAGGTAATTTAGTACTCTCATCTTTTTGAGGGCTTTCCTCATTTTATTCTGATCCATATACTGAAAGGCTTCAGTGTAGTCAATGAAGCAAAGGTAGATTTTATTTTTTTTCCTGAAACTCTTTTGCTTCCTATGACTTATCCATCTTGTACAAAGCTCATATTTTCATTGAGTTATATAAGCCCCTCTACCACAACAAGGCAGTGATCTGAGGGCAACATAAGACTTCATAATGGTGTCAATACTTTGAAAGCAAAAATATTATTGTTTGAATGAGGTAAAAGGCTAGGAAACTTAACTATGCTTAGTATTTATCTATCAGACTATCTATCTGTCTATCTATCTATCTATGTCAGAATTACAATTTTGTTGGAAAGATTTTGTCAGGTTCTTTACATAATTTCACTATGTTCTTCAATTAAAAAATAATTTAGTTGTGATTTTTACATAGCATTTAAGCACATAATCATAATGCCCATTGCATCACAATCATCTGATGAATATGTGTCTGTGGCTTTTGGAATTGCAATGAAATCCACTCTACCAAATTCTTTATTTGTTACTACAAGAAGAAATTGCAAGTCCCTCTTCCATTAAGGTCCAGTATCTCTTTCACTTCCCTTTATTGTCTGACAACAAAATTGATGAAATTAAATAGTTCTATAGTTTATGAACTCTTCAATTAGTTGAAATAAAGATTTCACACTTGGAATACTGTTAAATTAATTAAACATCATAATTATCATAGATGTTCTAAAATTACGACTCATATACTCCATTTTCTGCTGCTCCATTTCCATTATCATGGCATCAGCAAGATAAAAAAAAATTATGTGTTCTTTTTGTCTGTATCATGTATTTCCTGTGTTTCATTTGTAGTGACTTACCTATGTTTCATATTCCTAGGCAAAATTGCCCTCAGATGAAATACAGAATCATTACTTAAAAACACAAGATGTTTCCAAATTTGAACCATCCAACACTACTTTTGAGGAATCAAATTTAATAGGGATAAATATAAAGTGGAGGAGCACAATGAATAGCCATTGATGATGATTATAGAGATTTCCATTTGATATAAAAACATTTTGAATTATTAGAATGATCACAAATGGACTCTTTATATAGTGAATTGTCTCTCAGTGGAGATATTCAGGAAGTGACTATAAGATCATTTATCAGGAATACTTCAGAGAGGGATTCTGTTTAGGTAAGATTTGGACTAAAACACCCCTGAAGGTTCTTAGACTCTTTTTTCCCTAAATTTCTCTCTCTCTCTCTCTCTCTCTCTCTCTCTCTCTCTCTCTCTCTCTCTCGTTGTTAGGTGATTTAATGTAGAAAAATGAACACTTAGCTACAGAGGAAGAAGATCTGGATTAAGGACTGGAGACTACACTTACTCATCTACTAAAATTGATTATTCAATTTCTTCAACTGTAAAATCAGGAAAAATGGTTACCAGAGCTATTTTAAGGAAAATGCCATATGTGGCAATTGTTCTTAGAAAATTCTTTAGGGATTATCTTTTTGTACCCAGAACAGTAGGGAGGCTGTAGATTAGGACCTACCAAGTGGGAAAATATATCTTTCTAGCCCTTTTCACTTTTTATCCGAATTTCCTCTACTTTCAGAGCCAAAGAAAGATTAACTTACTAAATAATATCAAATTTTTCTTTATACCTTCTCAAACTCACCTTATCCATCATGCAAGTTTCACTATAAGGCAATGACATAGTTATAGTTTCCCTTGTTATACATATTACTAGTATAGTGGATGAGTTGTTCAGTTAACACATCAAAAATGATTTGAGGTCAACTGTATTCATAAGTGTACATGATACATAAACATAAACATACTTATAAAAGGCTTATTTTAAAAATAATGATACATATTTTAAAATGATATGAAATATTTATTTATTGTATAAATGCAGAATGGATGGTACAACACACAAAACTGAAGTAAAGATTAAATTTTCTTTCTGAAGAATTCAAAAGTTTTATTATAAAGTACAAAAATATACAACAGACTTAAAGATTTTTTGTGAAAACATAGCTGAAGACTGTTTTGAGACATTTCATTGATCTATAAATGCATCCTATTTTGCAGAAAAAAATAACATAGGTTGTACAACTTTAGTTTTCTGAACAAATGTGTAATTTATAAACATTTTATTCTAGGTATCTACCTTCTCCTCTGAGTCAGTAGATGTTTCCATTCAATAAAGAACTACATCAACTTTTATGTTCTAATCTATGTATTTTTCTATGACTATCAAGTTGCTGAGATGAGCATTATCTCAAAATTTAAATTTATTTGATTGGGTGGAGCCAATATGGCAGAAAGGAAGCAATAATTTCTATAAACTCCTTCATGAATCCCATCACTAAACCTTAAAATGTGAATCTGAATGTATTCTGGAGTGACAAAATCCACTGGGAGACGGGAGAAGGGCAGAATACAGCCCAGGAAAGTGCCCAGTGGGTCCGGACACAGGAAGTATGGAGCATGTGGTGTCTGCACAGCTCAGACTTGAGAGAAAACAAGCAGACTACACCAGAGCAAGAAGGAATAACAGCCAGCCTACTTACCCATCCCAAGGATGAATCACAACTATCTCAACTGCATGTCATAAAGGGACAGGAGGAATCATTGGAGCCCAGTAATAGAGGGCTCAGGGCACCCAGCAGAGGCAGCAATTTCTCCTGGAACTATCAGCCCCCAGGCTGAAAGTTTAGAACTGGCCTACCTGTTTCTCCAGGGGCTAGAATGGCAAAGTAAACTCTAGCTGCTCAGTTCCAATCCTTCCTTCATGAAGTAGAAAACCCAAAGATAAGACTCCTACCCAGAATGAAATCTTAAGATAGTATAAATACCCTCAGGCTAGGGAGTCATCTACAAGGGTGTAACTGAGGCAGCAAGGAGTCTGAAAAGAAGAAGTGGAGGGGTCACAACAAGTCCCAAGTCACCTGTCCAGCAATATTCTGCCTGAGCTGTAGCCCAGGAGTACAGAGGAAGAAATCTGAAGTGGCCAGACCACCTCTCCTCCACACTGTAGGCCTCAGCATACCTTCCTGAGACTCCTGCCTTAGCCTCAAACTAGACACCCAGAGGCTATAGCATACCAAGTCAAAGATCAGGCCCTTAGCTCCCAGCCTGAGAAATTAAGAAATAGGAAATCAAAATGGGAAAGAAGGAAGCTGAGAAGGAGAAGGGGAAGGCAAGAAAATTGATCCAAGCTTATTATGTAGGTCAAGAACAACAAAATCCAGGGGACAGCATGGACTCCTTACACCTGAGACCACAGAAGGAAATATGAACTGGTCTCAAGCCAAAACAGCATTCTTGGAGGAGCTTAAGGAAGATTTTAAAGACCAAATCAGGGAGGTGGTAACAAAATTGGAAAAAAAAATTTACTGAAGAAAACAAATCCTTAAAAAGTAAAATTAGTGAAGTAATTGGAGAAATACCTCCCTAAAAAGGACCTTCAAAAACTAACTGAAGACTATAATTTGCTAAAAATTAGAATCAGTCAAATTGAAACCCTGAACTCTATGATGCACCAAGAGTAAATGAAAAACAAAACAAACAAACAAAAAAAAAACAAAGAAAAATGGAGACTGAAAAATTGGAAGAATGTGTAAAATTTCTCTCTGGAAAAACAACTTACCTAGAGAACAGATCCAGGAGAGGTAACTTAAGAATTATTGATCTACCAGTAAGCCATGATGAAAAAAACAACCTAGACAACATCCTCCAAGAGATTGTCAAAGAAAACTTTCTTGAAGTCCTGGAATCAGAAGATAAAATAGTTTTCAGTAGAATTCACCAGACTCCTCCTGAAAGTGATCCCAAATTGAAAACTCCAAGAAATATAGCAGCTAAATTCCAGAATTACAAGATTAAGGAAAAATACTGCAAGCAGCCAAAAAGAACCAATTCAAATATCATGGAACTACAGTAAAGATCACACAGGATCTAGCAGCTTCAACATTAAAAGATTGGAGCAATTGGAATTTGATATTTTGTAGGGTAACAGAGCTTGGACTACAACAAAGGACTAACTCCCTGGCAAAACTGACCATAAAATATCAGGCAAGGAGATTGTCGTTTAATGAAATAAGGGACTTCCAGACTTTCCTGATGAAAAAGCCAGAGCTCAATGGAAAATTTGATCTCCAATTACTCATACCATATACCATAAGTATAATTGATCATATCATCAGTAAAACTATCTGAAACCACATGATTATGTCAATAGATGCAGAAAAGACTTTTGACAAATTACATAATCCATTCCTATTAAAAACACTAGAAAGTATAGGAATAAATGTAGCCTTCCTTAAAATAGTAGATACCATCTATTTAAAACTATCACCAAGTATTATATGCAATGGGGATAAACTAGAAGCATTTCCAATAAGATCAGGCGTGAAACAAGTGTGTCCACTATCACCCCTCTAACTCAATCTGCTAGTAGAAATGTTAGCAGTAACAATTAGAGAAGAAAAAGAAATCAAAGGAATCAAATTAGGCAAAGAAGAGACCAAGCTATCACTCTTTGCAGATGATATGATGTTATACTTAGAGAATCCTAGAGAATCAAATAAAAAAAAAAACTTCTTCAGAGAATAAATAAATTTGAGAAAGGTGCAGTATATATATAAAATAAACCCACATAAATCCTCGCCATTCCGTGTATATCTCTGAAGAAATTCAACATCAAGAGATAGAAAGAAAAATCCCATTTAAAGTCACTGTAGACCTTATAAAATATTTGAGAATCTCCCTGCCAAAATAAAGCCAGGACCTATATGATCACAGCAACAAAACACTTCTCACACAAAAAAGTCAGATCTAACTAAGTGGAAAAATATCAATTGCTCTTGGCTGGGTTGAGCTAATACAAAAAAATATAATTTTATCAATAGTAAATTATATATTTAGTGCCGTACCCATCATTTTACCAGAAAAAAAAAAACTACTTTATAGAGTTAGACAAAATAGTAACAAAATTTATTTGGAAGAACAAATGGTCTAGAATATCAAGGGAATTGATGAAAAGATATGCTAGGGAAGGTAAACTAGCTATACCCAATTTTAATCTGTATTATACAGCAACCGTTCTCAGAACTGCTTGCTACTGGCTGAGGAACAGAGTAGTGGATCAATGCAATAGATTGGGCACATCAGATCCAGCAGTGAATGAGTGTAGTAATCCGTTTTTCGATAAAACCAAAGACCCCAGTATTTGGTATAAGAATGCACTATTTGACAAAAACTGCTGGTAAAACTGGAATATAGTATGACAGAAATGGGCATAGTCCATTATCTAACACCATATACCAAAATCAAGTCTGAATTGGTGCATGATCTAGGTGTAAAGGATGATACTGTAAGCAATCTGGGAAAGCAAGGAATAGTTTACCTTTCAGATTTGTGGAGAGGGAAAGACTTTAGGATCAAAGAAGAATTACAGAGCATTATAAAATGCAAAATGGATAATTTTCATTAGATTAAATTGAAAAGCTTCTGTACATACAAAGCCAATGTAACCAAGATCAAGGGGGAGGTGGGAAATTGGGAAAGAATTTTTACAACTTGTGTCTCTGATAAAGGACTCATTTCTAAAATTTATAGAGAATTGAGCCAAATCTATATGAATACAAGTCTTTCCCCAATTGATAAATGGTCAAAGGATATGAACAGGCAGTTTTCAGAGAAAGAAATTAAAGATATCTATAAGCATATGAAGAAATGCTCTAAATCACTATTAATTATAGAAATGCAAACCAAAACAACTCTGAGATACCACATCCCTCCAGTCAGATTGGCTAAGATGACAAAAAAAGAAAGTTACAAATGCTGGAGAGGATGTAGATAAATTGGAACACTAATACATTGCTGGTGGAGTTGTGAACTTACCCAATCATTCTGGAGAGCAATCTGGAATTACGCCCAAAGGATTATAAATAATTTCATACCCTTTGACCCAGCAATACCACTTCTAGGGTTATATCCCAAAGAGATGATAGAAGTGGGAGAAAGACCCATATGTAAAAAAATATTTTTAGCAGCCCTTTTTGTGGTTGCAAAGAATTGGAAACTAAAGGGATGCCCATCAATTGGGGAATGGCTAAACAAGTTGTGGTATATGAATGTAATGGAATATTATTGTGCTATAAGAAACGAGGAGGTGACAGATTTCATAATTACCTGGAGAGACTTATACAAACTGATGCTGAGCGAGAAGAGAAGAATCAGAAGAAATTTGTATACAATCAAAGAAATACCATATCTGTGATGACCAACTATGATAGATTGGACTCTTTTCAGCAATGCAGTGATATAAGTCAATCCCAAAAGACTCAAGAAAGTGAGAAAAGCCCCATCCAGAGATATAACTAGAAAGAACTGAGCCTGAATCCTGATGGAAGCAAACTAAATGATCTTTTTCTTTTCATTGTTTGTTTTTCTTTTCTTCCTCACCATCTTTCATCCCACCTAGTACAATGCGCCTTTGTAATTAGAATAATGTCTAATATGAATGCATCTGCAGATCTTATACTGGACTATATGATGTCGTGGGGGGAGGGGGGAGGAAAGTAAAGGAAATTTGAAAATCAAGGAACTATGGAATTGAATCTTGTTAACTGAAACTAAACTAATAAATTAATTTAAAAAAAAAAGAATAAAAGTCATTCCCCAATTGATTAATGGTTAAAGGATAGGAACAGGCAGTTTTCAGAGAAAGAAATTAATGATATGAAAAAGTGCTCTAAATCACTTAGAGAATTAGAGAAATGCAAATTGATTAGAGAAATACAAATCAAAACAACTCTGAGGTACCACACCTCTCCAGTCAGATTGGCTAAGATGATAAAACAGGAAAATGACAAATACTGGAGAGGATGTGGGCAAACTGGAACACTAACGCATTGCTAATGGAGTTGTGAACTGATCCAACCAATCTGGAGATTTGTCTGGAATTATGCCCAAAGGGCTATAAATAATTTCATAGCCTTTGACCCAGCAATAAAACTTCTAGGGTTATATCCCAAAGAGATCATATAAGTGGGAGGAAGACCCATATGTACAAAAATATTTATAGCCGCTCTTTTTATGCTTGCAAAGAATTGAAATTTAAAGGGGTGCCCCTCAATTGGGGAATGGCTAAACAAGTTGTGGTATATGCATGTAATGGAATACTATTGTGATATTAAAAACGAGTTGCAGATGGACTTCATATTTATCTGGAGAGGCTTTTTACAAACTGATGCTGAGTGAGAAGAGTAGAACCCGGAAAATTTGTATACAATCACAGACACAGATGACCAACTATGACAGACTGGACTCTTCTCAGTAATGCTGTGATATAAGTCAATTCAAAAAGACTCATGAAGGAGAGAGATGCCTACATCCAGAGAAATAACTAGAAATAACTGAGTTTGAACCTGAGGGAAGCAAACTACTTGATCTTTTTTTTTTTTTTTTGCTTTTTTGCTTTTATTTCCCCTTTACCATTTTTCATTACATCTAGTACAATATACCTTCCTAACCTGAAAAAATAGTTTACATTTTGTAAAAGTCTGAAGCTATTTAAATATGATAATTTTAATTATGTAAGTTTTCATTCATCCATGTGATTAACATTTGCTGAACTCAGCCTTTGTACCACATACTGTTTTGGAGAAAAAATATAAAGATACAGTGCCAGCCATCAATAGTAAAATTACTTGTATTTCTGTTTTAATTCATGTTTGGTAAATGACTTTCCTCATAGCTACTCTGTGCTATACTTAGTAGAATTTATGATTTAATATGTCATTTAGTCAGAACCTGTGGTGATTACCAGCCAAATAATCACACATCCATCATCTACCACTTTCTTCATCTGTAAAATGGTGATAATAATGCTTATCCTAACTACCTCACAGTGCCATATCATTTTGTTATGAATAGATTAAAATGAAAATGCAGAAATAGAGAAGGGGGGGAAAGCAAATATTTGCTATAGTACACAAAAAGAATATTTATTTAATGGTAGAATAGTTTTTACAATCACATAAAAGTTGGTCTGAAAATATTTATGTCATTTTCCTGGGACATATCTTTGAGTTTTACTTATTGACAGTCAGTTAATCTGAACTAATGTGTTAGAAAGTTTATTTCTTGTCACTTTGAAACTGAGGCTGAGTTGGAGTAGTGATGTAAAACTTAACTTGTGATAGTCTACACTTCCTTTCTTCTGTGTCCTAAAATATGCCCATTTTTGATTAACTTATGATGATAACCTAATTGATCAGAGATAATGAGTGTGATCATATTCTTTATTCAGTTTCTGGAACTACAAGATACAGAAAAAATATTGTACTCCTTTGCTTAATATAAACTATTTTATGTCAACAGTGTATCTTATCTTGGATCTATTGGTAGATTAAACTATATAGAAAATGAACTGAATTTAATGTGCAAAAACATTAAAATAGAAAGTCAAAAAATCATTCAAAATGCAATGCATAAGTAGAGAAAATATGCAGACACTAAAGATAATTTGTGTTGTTATGAATAGCTGTTATAGAAAGTGAGGTTGGCAAGAAGAGAGAGCCACAGCTCTTAATCAGAGCTGGAGAGAAAGAGTAACCCAGATGGTGCTAAATGAAAAAAACAAAAATCATAAAAATATAAAATGCTAATCAATGGGAAGAGATTGGCTCTTCCCTTGTCAATTCTTAAAGGCACCAGAGAGAGTCATCCTTAATACCTTGTTACAGCATTAAGAAGACGATAATGGGAACTCCATGGGCTACTAATCTTGTTATATAATTAAAAAGACAACCTTTGGTCAGAAAATAGTACATTCTATCCCTGTGGATCATGCATTACCCAGAACCCTCTAGCATATGATTAATAATATAAATTTATCATAAATAACTATCAGATTAACACAATTTTGACTAATATCACTATTTATTTTTTTCCTTCCAGGTAGCATATGACATGAAGAAAGGACACAAAGTAATCTTTAAATCTTAATATAAGCTATTAAAGTTTATTTTTCCTTTTTTTTGTACTGTTATTTATCCTTAGTTCTCAAAAATGTCTAATGGCATCAGGGAGGTGATGTCTTGTATTGCAAGTGAATTGGATTTAAGTGTGGCAGGGCTGTGCAAAGTCCTCATCCTCACTTTCTCCTCCAGAGCCATCTAGTTACAATGGCAAAACATAGACCAGGATGACTGGAGATGGCCCAGGATATAGGGGGAGAGCTTAGACTTTTAGGTTAAGATATTTCTCAGGTCTCAGTTTGTCTGAGGTAACACCAATTCAGTGATCAAGGCTAGGTAAGAAATGAGGTAAAACATTGCTTCTTTTATCTACTCAAAAAAAAAAAAATCAGTCTAGGAGAGGAAGACTCTTTGAATTTCTCACCAGAACAGAAAATTGCTATTTACCCTCACTTTGAACCAACAAAACCCAAACAATGACTAATTTGAGGCTTGGTTACTGCCTATTATTACAATATACAATAGCCTAAAGTTTCAAAGGAAAAATATGGACATTTTATCTAAATAAACTAGAATTTGTAGTCGTGCTATGTCTATTAACTCTTCTACCTAAAATTTTGAATCAAACATCATGTAACTTTCTTTGTCTACCCAATTCCTCCTTTCTCGCACTTTATAGAAATTGCTGGTTTTTATATTTGAACAGATGGATTCAGAATAAAGAGGAGCAGAAAGAATAGAAAAGAAAGTACATTTGTTAGAATATACAAAATACGAAAGTAGGTAGAATTATTTTCCTGGCATAGTCACATAGATCTGAAAATGTCATAAAGCATAGGAACAAGTAATGGATTACAAACCATTTCCTTGATTAAGAAATGTTGGTAGTTTATATCTTTGCATGTTGAATATCATCACAATGTGATATATCTGTATATACTAACATATATAGATCCAGTAAGCCTCAGGGAAAGTAAATTGATCTTTTCTTTCTTTCTTCCTTCTTTTCTTCCTTTCTTCCTTCTTTTCTTTCTTTCTTTCTTTCTTTTTTTGCTTAGTTTGATAAGATGTAAAATAGGAATGATTTTGACATTTTTATAGTGGTGAGTAATTAAATCACTTTGCAAAACATAAAGTTGTATGTGTGCTAATGTATATTTATGTGCATCAATATGCATGTATATTATGTATAACATCACTTTAGCTTTGTAAAATGAGACATGCTACTGAATAAAGTATAACTGTAAATCATTATGTATCTAGTATACATTCATATGGAATTCCTGAAAGCTAATAAATTTTTTTTAAAGTTTCAAAGGAGAAAAATGGCAGTGACTGACAAGGGACTTAATGTATTCTGTACTTACTAGGCAAACCACTGGAAGATACACTACTACAGCAGTTCTAGGTAGTGAGTTCCCCCTCTTTGCCATGTACATTAGGTGCATTGTAACTATTACTCCCTATCATTTTATGTTATGAAACCTAAACAACAACAGAAAAAAGAGTTTTGACTTAATGTATAAAGTTTTTTTTTTCCTTTCAAATTTTTATTTCAAAGCCACACAATTATTTTTCAATTTGTCTTTTTCATATTTCAGACCACTAGATCCCAGACTGGTGGCTTTTATATTAAACACAATCATCATTGATTTCATGTATATAAAAACATGAGTTACCATCTGTATCAAACCAAATGCTATGAAAAAAATCTACCAAAGGATCTATAATTCATTCCCTTTGTGCAAATATATTCACTTTGTGGGTAAAAATATTTATTTTTCATTCCAGCAAAAAGGAGTCAAGCATACAGGGTGTATGGTATATGTTGAGTGGCTCAGAGTCAATAACTGTTCATTTTTTTCTCTTTCTCATTACATATAATTATTTCTAGAGGTCATTTATAAATGTGTTCTAATCTTTAAAACTTCATATATATTTTAAATGCTACTGTTTATGTGGTGCGTGTGGATGTGCCTGAATTGGCATTAACTGACTTGCCCAGGGTCATACAACCAGTAAGTGTCAAGTGTCTGAGGCAGAATTAGTAAGGTTTGAACTTTTTAAAAGTCTTAAGGATTTTTTCAGGCTGAGCTCCTCTGTCATTAAGTCTCAAAGGGTCAATCTGAGTGGATTCTGGAGTGACAGAACCCACTGGAAGACAGAGCTAGGCAGAGTCCAGCCCAGGAGGTTGCCCAGTGTGTCCGGACAGGTTGAGCTCAGAGCACTTGGCTTCTGCACAGCTCAGACCTAAGAGCACAAAAGCAGACTACACCAGAGAGAGCAAAAGCCCCAGCCTGCAGACTTACTGAGGACGAATCTCGGTCATCTTGCAGACAGGAAGGATCATTGGAGTCAGGTAGGAGAGATGGGCCCCCAGTGGAAAGAGCAGCTTCTCTGGCTGCACTCAGCCCCCAGCCTGGAAGTATAGAAACTGCCTGCCTGTATAATACAGGGGATAGAATGGCAAAGTAAATTCTAGCTGCTCAGATCCTCCCATCAAAGCAGAAAATGCAAAGATAAGTCTCCCACCCAGCCACCCAGATTGAAATCCCAAGTTAATGGAAATAGCCCCAGGCTTGAGAGTCTCCAAGAAGGGGTGTAACTGAGACAGCAAGGAGTCAGAAGAGAAGAGAGGGTGGGGTCCCAACATGCCTCACCTCACCTCACTAACAAAAGCCTACTTATAGCCCAGGGGTATAGAGGCAGAAATCTGAAGTGGTCAGACCCACCCACACCTACTCATCTACATTCCTCTCTGACTTCACTGACTTAGCCATAAACTAGCCACCCAGAGGTATTCAAAGTCAAGGATCAGGCCCTAAACTCATAGCCTTCTAAACTAGGAAACAGGAAGTCACAATGGGAAAGAAAGAAGCTGAGAAGGAGAAGGGGAAGGCAAGAAAGTCTATTCTAGCATACTATGAAGGGCAAGAACAACAAAATACACAGGACAATATAGACTCTCTACCCATACCTTAGACCACAGAAGGAAACATGACCTCGTCTCAAGCCCAAATAGCTTTCCTGGAGGAGCTTAAGAAAAACTTTAAAGACCAAATCAGGGAGGCAGTGACCAACTTGGAAAAATGTCTCAGTGAAGTAATTGGAGAAAATACCTCCCTAAAAAAGGAACTTCAAAAATTAGCTGAAGACCATAATTCGCTAAAAATTAGAAACAATCAAACTGAAACTCAGAGCTCTATGATGCAACAAGAGTCAATCAAACAAAACAAGAAGATTGAAAAACTGGAAGAAAATGTAAAACATCTCACTGGAAAAATAACGGACCTAGAGAACAGATCCAGGAGAGACAATTTAAGTATTATTGGTCTACCAGAAAGCCATGATGAAAAAAGCAGCCTAGACAACATCCTCCAAGAGATTGTCAAAGAAAACTGTCCTGAGGTCCTAGAATCAGAAGATAAAATAGCTATCGATATAATTCCCTGGACTCCTCCTGAGAGAGATCCAAAACCAAAAACTCCAAGAAATATATTAGCCAAATTCCAGAATTACAAGATTAAAGAAAAACTTCTACAAGCAGCCAGAAAGAAACAATTTAAATATCGAGGAACTACAGTTAGGATCACACAGGACCTAGCAGCTTCTACTTTAAAAGAGTGGAGGGACTGGAATTTGATATTTCGTAGGCCAAGAGAGCTAGGACTATAACCAAGGATTAACTACCCGGCAAAAATAAGCATAATCTTCCAGGCAAGGAGATGGTCGTTTAATGAAATAAGAGACTTCCAGACTTTCCTGATGAAAAAGAAAGAGCTCAATGGAAAATGTGATCTCCAATTACAAGACTCAAGAAAGACATAAAAAGGTAAACAAGAGAAAAGCAGACTGACACATGCATAAGTGCACACACGCACACCCACAAACACATGCTCATTACTTGGGATGGAACAAGAACAAAATGTTCACAGCCCTATATGTGGAGCTGATAACTGGCAATATTCAAAATCTTTATGATTATCATGACCTTCAAAAGGGTTATACTTAGATAGAGGGTGTCTAAAAAAAATCTATTAAGGGGATCAAAGGGACTGTAATGGGAAACAGGAAAGGATGAGATAGGAAAAGGTAAATTATGGCATCTGAAGAGGCATTAAAACACATTAGAGAAGAAGGGAAAGAAAGAGGGAGAGGAACATCATTTAAACACTGTTCTCATTGGTTCTGGTTCAAAGAGGGATCAACTTAAACCAGTGAAGTTTAAGACTCTAATGTGAACAGACACATAAATTCATTAAATAGAGGAAAAGGAGGGAGGGAGAGGAGCACTATTTGAAATTGACTCTCATTGGTTTGGGATCAAACGGGGAGTAATTTACTCTGATAAGTATAAAAACTTACTGTGTCCTTTAGATAGTGGAAGGGTAATTGGGGGGGGGGTGAAAAGGAGGAGAACAAAGGGTGGATTAGAAGGTAGGGAAACAGTAGTAAGGGGAGAGGGTAGGTTAAGATTAAGAAGGGGGGTGACCAAATGGGACCATTGAGGGAGGGGGCGTTCAAAAGGGAAAACTTCAAGGAGAGGAAGAGAGAAGGAAGAAACAAAAACATAAACAGGGGAGGTAATAGGATGGAGGGGAAAAGACAGATGGTCATCATTACTGTGAATGTGAATGGGATGAACTCTCCCGTAAAACAGAGGTGGATAGCCGAATGGATTAAAAACCATAATCCTACAATATGCTGTCTACAAGAAACACATTTTAAACAAAGGGATACCCACAGGGTAAATGTAAAGGGTTGGAGTAAAATTTATTATGCCTCAGCTAAAGTAAATAAAGCAGGGGTAGCAATGCTTATCTCAGATAAAGCAAAAGCAAAAATAGATCTAATTAAAAGAGATAAGGAAGGAAACTATATACTACTAAAAAGCACCATCAAGAATGAAGCAATATCACTACTTAATATATATGCACCAAGTGGTATAGCATCCAAATTCCTAGAGGAGAAGTTAAAGGAATTAGAGGAAGAAATAGATAGCAAAACTATACTAGTGGGGAACCTTAATCTCCCCCTCTCTGAACTTGATAAATTTAACCTCAGAATAAACAAGAAAGAAATTAAGGAGGTGAATAGAATCATAGAGAGACTAGATATGATGGATCTCTGGAGAAAAATGAATGGGGATAAAAAGGAATTTACTTTCTTTTCAGCAGTGCATGGTATATGCTCAGAAATAGACCATGTACTAGGGAATAAAAACCTCAAAATCCAGTGCAAAAAGGCAGAAATATTAAATGCATCTTTCTCAGATCATGATGCAATAAAAATTATATGCAATAAAGGGCCAGGGAAAGATAGACTAAAAACTAATTAGAAATATAAACAATTTAATCCTAAAGAATGGATGGGTCAGGGGGCGGAGCCAAGATGGCGTAAAGGAAGCAGTAACCTCGCTGAGCTCCTGTCACTAAGTCCAAAAGGGTAAATCTGAGCAGATTCCGGAGTGACGAAGCCCAGTGGAAGACAGAGTGTGGCAGAATCCAGCACAGGAGGTTGCCCAGAGTGCCCGCACAGGTCGAGCGCAGAGCGCGTGGGGTCTGCACAGCTCAGACCTAGGAGCAGGCAAGCAGACTACACCAGAGAGAGAAAAAACCCCAGCCTGCAGACTTACCAAGGACGAATCGCAGTCATCTCGCAGAGGGAACGGATCATTGGAGCCAGGTAGGAGAGTCGGGCCCCCAGTGGAGAGAGTGGCTTCTCAGGCTGCATTCAGCCCCCAGCCTGGAAATTTAGAAACTGCCTGCCTGTATGATACAGGGGCTGGAATGGCAAAGTAAATTCTAGCTGCTCCGATCCTCCCATCCCTCCTTCATGAAGCAGAAAACCCAAAGATAAGTCTCCCACCCAGACTGAAATCCCAAGTTAATGGAAATAGCCTCAGGCTTGAGAATCTCCAAGAAAGGGTGTAACTGAGACAGCCAGGAATCTGAAGAGAAGAGAGGGAGGGGACCCAACTAGCCCCACCTCACCTCACCAACAAAAGCCTACTTATAGCCCAGGGGTATGGAGGCAGAAATCTGAAGTGGTCAGACTCAACCCCACCTACACATCTACATTCCTCACTGACTTCCCTGACTTAGCCATAAACTAGCCACCCAGAGGTATTCAAAGTCAAGGATCAGGCCCCAAACTCATAGCCTGAGACACTAAGAAACAGGAAGTCACAATGGGAAGGAAGGAAGCTGAAAAGGAGAAGGGGAAGGCAAGAAAGTCTATTCGAGCATACTATGCAGGGCAAGAACAACAAAACACACAGGACAATATAGACTCTCTGCCCACACCAGAGACCACAGAAGGAAACATGATCTGGTCTCAAGCCCAAATAGCATTCCTGGAGGAGCTTAAGAAAAATTTTAAAGACCAAATCAGGGAGGCAATGACCAACTTGGAAAAAGAAAATACCTCCCTAAAAAAGGAACTTCAAAAACTTACTGAAGACCATAATTCACTAAAAATTAGATACAACCAAACTGAAACTCAGAACTCTATGATGCAGCAGGAGTCAATCGAAAAAAACAAGATGATCGAAAAATTGCAAGAAAATGTAAAATATCTCACTGGAAAAATAACTGACCTAGAGAACAGATCCAGGAGAGACAACCTAAGAATTATTGGTCTACCAGAAAGCCATGATGAGAAAAGCAGTCTAGACAACATCCTCCAAGAGATTGTCAAAGAAAACTGTCCTGAGGTCCTGGAATCAGAAGATAAAATAGCTATTGATAGAATTCACCGGACTCCTCCTGAAAGAGATCCCAAACTGAAAACTCCAAGAAATATAGTAGCCAAATTCCAGAATTATAAGATTAAAGAAAAAATTCTACAAGCAGCCAAAAAGAAACAATTCAAATATCAAGGAACTACAGTTAGGATCACACAGGACCTAGCAGCTCCTACATTAAAAGAGCGGAGGGACTGGAATTTGATATTTCGTAGGGCAAGAGAGCTAGGACTACAACCAAGGATTAACTACCCGGCAAAACTGAGCATAATCTTTCAGGCAAGGAGATGGACGTTTAATGAAGTAAGGGACTTCCAGACTTTCCTAATGAAAGAGCCAGAGCTCAATGGAAAATTTGATCTCAATTACAAGACTCCAGAAGAACATAAAAAGGTAAACAAGGGTAACATAGACTCACACATGCAGAAGTGCACATACCCACACCCACAAACACAAGCTCATTACTTGGGATGCAACAAGAGCAAAATGTTCACATCCCTATATGTGGAGCTGATAACTGTCAATATTTGAAATCTCTATGATTATCATGACCTGCAAAAGGGTTATACTTAGAGGGTGTGGGTATGAATGCACTAACATGGAGTCTAAAAAAAAAAAGACTATTAAGGGGATCAATGGTACTGTAATGGGAAAAAGGAAAGGATGAGCTAGGAAAAGGTAAAATATGCCATCTGAAGAGGCATCAAAACACACTATAGAAGAAGGGAAAGTAAGAGGGAGAGGAACATCATTTAAACACTATTCTCACTGGTTCTGGTTCAAAGAAGGATCAAATTAATCAGTGAAGTTTAAGAATCTAACGTGAATAGACACATAAATTCATTAAATAGAGGAATTGGAGGGAGGGAGAGGAGCATTGTTTGAAATTTACTCTCATTGGTTTGGAATCAAACGGGGAGTAATTTACTCTGATAAGTATAAAAATTTGTTGTGTCCTATAGATAGTGGGAGGGTAAGGGGGGGGTGAAAAGGAGGAGACTAAAGGGAGGGATTATAAGGGAGGGAAATAGTAGTAAGGGGAGAGGGTAGGTTAAGAAGGGGGGTCACTGGGTGGGAACACTGAGGGAGGGGGTGGTCAAAAGGGAAAACTTCAAGGAGGGGAAGGGAGAAGGAAGAAACAAAAACATAAACAGGGGAGGGAATAGGATGGAAGGGAAGAGACAGATAGTCATCATTACTGTGAATGTGAATGGGATGAACTCTCCCATAAAACAGAGGCGGATAGCAGAATGGATTAAAAACCATAATCCTACAATATGCTGTCTTCAAGAAACACATTTGAAACAAAGGGATACCCACAGGGTAAAGGTAAAAGGTTGGAGTAAAATTTATTATGCCTCAGCTAAAGTAAAAAAAGCAGGGGTAGCAATACTTATCTCAGATAAAGCAAAAGCAAAAATAGATCTAATTAAAAGAGATAAGGAAGGAAACTATATCCTACTAAAAGGCACCATTGAGAATGAAGCAATATCACTACTTAATATATATGCACCAAGTGGTATAGCATCCAAATTCCTAGAGGAGAAGTTAAAGGAATTAGAGGAAGAAATAGATAGCAAAACTATACTAGTGGGGGACCTTAATCTTCCCCTCTCTGAACTCGATAAATCTAACCTCAAAATAAACAAGAAAGAAGTTAAGGAGGTGAATAGAATCTTAGAGAGACTAGATATGATGGATCTCTGGAGAAAACTGAATGGGGATAAAAAGGAATTTACTTTCTTCTCAGCAGTGCATGGTACATACTCAAAAATAGACCATGTACTAGGGCATAAAAACCTCACAATCCAGTGCAGAAAGGCAGAAATAGTAAGCGCATCATTCTCAGATCATGATGCAATAAAAATTATATGCAATAAAGGGCCATGGAAAGATAGACTAAAAACTAATTGGAAACTAAACAATTTAATCCTAAAAAATTGGTGGGTCAAAGAAGAAATTATAGAAACAATCAATAATTTCATTCAAGAGAATGATAATAATGAAACAACATACCAAAATTTGTGGGATGCACTAAAGGCAGTTCTCAGGGGAAGTTTTATATCCCTGAGTGCATACTTAATTAAAGCAGAGAGAAGGGAGGTCAGTGAATTGGACATGCAATTGAAAAAGCTAGAAAAAGAACAAATTGAAAATCCCCAATTTAGTACTAAATTAGAAATACTGAAAACCAAAGGTGAGATTAATAAAATTGAAATTAAGAAAACCATTGAATTAATAAATAAAACCAAGAGCTGGTTTTATGAAAAAATCAACAAAATTGATAGACCCTTAGTCAATATGATAAAAAAAAGAAAGAAGAAAACCAAATTATGAGTATCAAAAATAAAAAGGGTGAATCTACCTCCAATGAAGAGGAAATCAAAAAAATAATGAGGAATTATTTTTCCCAATTGTATGCACATAAATATGACAATCTTAGTGAAATGGATGAATATTTACAAAATCACAAGTTGCCCAGATTAACTGAAGAGGAAGTGAATTACCTAAATAATCCCATCTCAGAAATAGAAATCAAATAAGCCATCAATGAACTCCCTAGGAAAAAATCTCCAGGGCCAGGTGGGTTCACTAGTGAAGTCTATCAAACATTTAAAGAACAATTGATTCCAATACTCTACAAACTATTTGGGAAAATTAGTGAAGAAGGAGTCCTACCAAATTCTTTCTATGACACAAATATGGTACTGATTCCTAAATCAGGAAGAGATAAAACAGAGAAAGAAAATTATAGACCAATCTCCCTCATGAATTTAGATGCAAAAATTCTAAATAAAATATTAGCCAAAAGACTCCAACAACTTATCACAAAAATAATACACCCTGATCAGGTAGGATTCATTCCAGGAATGCAAGGATGGTTTAATATTAGGAAAACCATCAATATAATTGAGCATATCAACAACAAAAGTAGCAAAAACCACATGATCATCTCAATAGATGCAGAAAAGGCTTTTGACAAAGTACAACATCCATTCCTATTAAAAACACTAGAAAGTATAGGAATAAATGGAGCCTTCCTTAAAATAGTTGATAGCATCTATTTAAAACCATCAGCAAGTATTATATGCAATGGGGATAAACTAGAAGCCTTTCCAATAAGATCAGGAGTGAAACAAGGGTGTCCACTATCACCCCTCTTATTCAGTCTGGTACTAGAAACACTAGCAGTAGCAATTAGAGAAGAAAAAGAAATCAAAGGAATCAAATTAGGCAAAGAAGTGACCAAGCTATCACTCTTTGCAGATGATATGATGACATACTTAGAGAATCCTAGAGAATCAAGTAAAAAACTACTTCAGACAATAAATAAATTTGGCAAAGTTGCAGGATATAAAATAAACCCACATAAATCCTCAGCATTCCTGTACCTCTCTAATGAAACTCAACAGCAAGAGATAGAAAGGAAAATCCCATTTAAAGTCACTGTAGACATTATAAAATATTTGGGAATGTACTTGTCAAAACAAACCCAGAATCTTTATGATCACAACTACAAAACACTTCTCACACAAATAAATTCAAATCTAAATATTTGGGAAACTATCAATTGCTCATTGCTGGGTCAAGCTAATATAATAAAAATGACAATTTTACCCAAACTAAACTATATGTTTAGTGCCATACCAATCAATTTACCAAACAACTACTTTCTAGAGTTATACAAAATAATAACAAAATTTATTTGGAAAAACAAATGGTCAAGAATATCAAGGGAATTAATGAAAAGAAACGCTAGGGAAGGTGGACTAGTTATGCCAGATATTAATCTGTATTATACAGCAGCAGTCATCAAAACTGCTTGGTACTGGCAGAGGTGTAGAGTAGTGGATCAATGGAATAGATTAGGCGCAGGAGACTCAGCAGTTAATGAATGTAGTAATCTATTGTTCGATAAACCCACAGACCCCAGTTTTTGGGATAAGAATGCACTGTTTGACAAAAACTGCTGGGAAAACTGGAATACAGTATGGCAGGAAGTGGGCATAGATCACTATCTAACACCATATACCAAAATCAAGTCTAAATGGGTGCATGATATAGGTGTAAAGGATGATACTGTAAGCAATTTGGGAATGCAAAGAATAGTTTACCTGTCAGATTTGTGGAGAGGGGAAGATTTTAGGACCAAACAAGAATTAGAGAACATTATAAAATGCAAAATGGATAATTTTGATTTCATTAAATTGAAAAGCTTCCGTACAAACAAAGCCAATGTAAACAAGATCAAGAGGGAGGTGGGAAATTGGGAAAGATTTTCTTACAACTTATGTCTCTGATAAAGGACTCATTTCTAAAATTTATAGAGAATTGAGCCAAATCTATATGAATACAAGTCACTCCCCAATTGATAAATGGTCAAAGGATATGAACAGGCAGTTTTCAGAGAAAGAAATTAAAGATATCTATAGGCATATGAAGAAATGTTCTAAATCACTATTAATTATAGAAATGCAAATCAAAACAACTCTGAGATACCACATCCCTCCAGTCAGATTGGCTAAGATGACAAAAACAAGAAAGTGACAAATGCTGGAGAGGATGTGGACAAATTGGAACACTAATACATTGCTGGTGGAGTTGTGAACTTATCCAACCATTCTGGAGAGCAATCTGGAATTATGCCCAAAGGATTATAAATAATTTCATACCCTTTGACCCAGCCATACCACTTCTAGGGTTATATCCCAAAGAGATCATAGATGTGGGAGGAAGACCCACATGTACAAAAATATTTTAGCAGCCCTTTTTGTGGTTGTAAAGAATTGGAAATAAAGGGGTGCCCATCAATTGGGGAATGGCTAAACAAGTTGTGGTATGTGAATGTAATGGAATATTATTGTATTATAAGAAACGAGGAGGTGATGGATTTCACAATGACCTGGAGAGATGTATACAAACTGATGCTGAGCGAGAAGAGTAGAATCAGAAGAAATTTGTATACAATCACATACATACCATATCTGTGATGACCAAATGTGACAGACTGGACTCTTTTCAGTAATGCAGTGATATAATTCAATCCCGAAAGACTCAAGAAAGAGAGAAATGTGCCATCCAGAGATATAACTAGAAAGAACTGAGCCTGAATCCTGATGGAAGCAAACTAAATGATCTTTTTCTTTTCATGTTTGGTTTTTTTCTTCCTCACCATCTTTCATCCCACGTGGTACAATACACCTTTGTTACTGGAATAATTTCTAATATGAATGTATTTGCAGATTCTGTACTGGACTATATGCTGTTGTGGGAGGAAGGGGGAAGGAAGTAAAGGAAGTTTGAAAATCAAGGAACTATGGAATTGAAACTTGTTAACTGAAACTAAAATAATAAACTATTAAAAAAAATTCTATCTGACTTTTCATCTATGAAGTTATGTTGGCTGTAATCCAGCAAAGTTGAACTGACATCAAAATCAAACAAGTTTATTTTGGGATGATGTTTGGGAAGAATTATAAATGATTCATTTGCTATAGGAAGGCTGCTTAATCTCAAGTAAAAAAGGATAGGAACAATATTTCAGAGCAACTTACAAAATCTCAGGTAGTATGCCCTTCATGAACTTGAATAATCCCCTACCTACTTCTATCTGGAGGCAATTGGAGTCAAATGAAAAAGTCTGTTATGTATGTTCTAGAAAGTGAGAAGAGGAATTTGAGTCAAGAACTCAATGCATTGAACAAAGTGGGTATGTAATTCCTGTTATATTACCATTGCCATGCATTCATTTCTGTCACCTTCAACTCTTTGTGACCGCATTTTTGGATTTTCTTGGCAAAGATACTAGAGTAGTTTTCCTTTTTCTTCTCCAGCTCATTCTATAGATGAGAAAACTGAAGTAAGTAGAATTAAGTGACTTGTCCAAGCTCCCACATCTAGTAAGTGTTTGAGACCAGATTTAAACTCACAAAGATGAACCTCCCTGATTCTAGGGTTGGCACTATATCTACTATACCATGTAGATACCCTAAATGTTATATTAGATTAAACTACTATGGATAGTTATCAATTTCAACAATCATTCAAGAACTTGCAGTTATGGAAGTGTTTTCTTTTAAGATTTGTAAAATACAATAACTCTATTAGGCAATGATATTCCCCCTTTAAAATCGGAATTCTGAGGTTCAGAGGATAGATACCTTGTACATAGTCAATTAGCAGCTAGCTATGGGATCCCAGACTCAAATTTAGTTATCATAATTCTAAAAACAATGCTTTGTCTTCTTCATGATACTTCCACCATTTAACATAAACACTGACTATCCCAACTTCCCATTCTGTCCCTCAGAAAGGATCAAAATCAGATAGATTACTAGGCTTCCTCATATGGATGTTTCTACTGACTTTAGGTTGTACTGAATACCACTGACTCAGTAATGGTAGGAAGAAAGTATTTCGATGTGAACAATGACATCATTTGCTCCTACCCTCTCCAGAATCTCTCCATTTTGCTGAAATAAAAATAAAATACAAACTTAGTTAACCTTAAAGACATAAAGGAATATGTCCCAATGTTAATAAGTATTGAAGTTGGAGCATCCTATCATCAGTAGTTCAATTTGCATACACACTATTTCACTGACTGTAGCCCTTTGTTATTTGTAAGTACCATCTCTGCCTATTAGTGAATTTACTAATTTTCTGTACTTCTGCTAACAGGAGGACTCAGAAAGAAGTTCAGAAATATAAATTTTTATTTACATTTTCACTGGCATTCTAGAGCATCTACTCTAATAAGCGGTCTTGTTGAAACTTTGAAAATTTATCTCCATGATCATTTTATACCTCTATATGCTTTCTTACATTTAGTAGGAGGAGTGCCTTTAGAAAAAAAAAAACTAAGTAAAGATTAAATATATGTATTTCATAAACAACTGGGTAAGAGTAAAATTAGAAATAGTATCCATTTTTTCTTGGAAAATATCTGAAGACCTCAGATTAAAAGGAAGAAAAGGCATAGCTATAAGTAAAAGTAGGCTTTTCTTGGACTCATAAGCAGAAAGGTTAGATTATATTTTGTTAGAATGCCCTACAAGTGTTTGAGAATTTTTTGAGTGAACTGAAAGATGTGACAAATTCCAATATTATTTAAAATTATTAAAGTTTTAAAATATTTTGATGAGTACTAATAACTCTAATTAATGGTGAATATATTATTTAAACATACATGATTTTAAATGCTACTTAATAGCATTTTTTCAATTACATGTAAAGATACTTTTCACATCCACTTTTATAATATTTTTGGTTCCATCTTTTCCCTCACTCTCCTCTCCTCAAGACAGCAAGCTATATATAAATATATAGCATAGATACAGTCTATACATGTACAATTATATTAAATATATTTCCACATTGGTGATGTTGTAAATGAACAATCAGAACAAAAAGGGAAAAAAAACATAAGTTAAAAGAGAAAATAGTATCCTTCAATCTGCTGAGACTCTACAGTACCTTCTCTGAATGTGGAAAACACTTTCCTTCATGAGTCCCTTAGGACCTCCTTAGAGCATTCCATTGCTGTGAAGACACAAATCTACCAAAGTTCGTGGTTGCACATCGTTGCTGTTACTGTGTACCATGTTCTCCTGGTTCTTCACCCTTCATTCAGCAACTGCTCATGTAAATCTTTCCAGGTTTCTTTTTTTAAATCCATGTTCTCATCATTTCTTATAGCACAGCAATACTCCATTATGTTTGTATACCACAATTTGTTCAGACAATTCCTAATTGATGAGCATTGCCTCAATTTAGAATTCTTTGCCACCACCAGAAGAGTTACTTTTCATATATTATATGTGTTGGGCCTTTTTCAGTTTTTATTGTCTCTTTTGGGAGTAACCACACTCCTTGAAAAATAAAGTGAAGGACAGGGTATGTGGCCTGAGCCCTGGAGAGGAGAATTATATGAGAGAAACTCCAGCCCTGTGATCTCTTGCCCTGGTGTGGAAAAGTCCTCCTCATGACCATTATACCCAGAATGGGGCATGCTGAGGCACTGGGCCACTGTTTCCAAAGTTGTCATGGATACATTTGGCTACAGGACTCCTGAGTGCCAGCATGCTCTATACTGTGAGAAAGGGCTATAATAGAAACATGTCCCTTACCTGGACTGAATGTTAAGAATAAGTGAACGAATTTTCTGCTTCCCAGTTCAAGAAATTTTCTGAGCACTGGGCCTTTGTCCAAAATATTGCAAGCCCTGATCATTTAACAGGGCAAAAAAGATATGTGTCACACAGGACCCAAAGTAAAGCCAAGCAAAAGAGCCTGTGAGTCACTAGATGAAGAGGAAGGGTCTTGCTTAAATCTTCCAAAACTAAATATACTGTTGGTACCTTAACTTATCAAAGATACATTTTCCTGTATGAGAAATGCAACTGTGGTTTACACAGATGGCTGCTGCTACAGTAATGGGAGGAGGAAAGCACAAGCAGGAATTTGTATTTATTGGAGGCAAAGCCATCTCCTAAACGTGGGTGATAGACTTGCTGGGTGACAGACAAACTAAAGACCAGAAATACATGCTTCCTCTAAAGCAACAGAACAAGCCAAGAATGAAAACATTAGTAAGTTGGTTCTCTGCAATTATAGTATATTTATTATTAATGGTATAAAAGGTTGCGTTAAAGACTAGAAGAAAAACCAGCTAAAAACAAGCACAAGAAAAGATGTTATTAACAAAGTATGCTTTGTTAAGCTTGAAACAGTTAGTCAAGGCATAGAAGTTAAATGGGTGCCCCTTCCCATTCATTCAGAATTTACAGGCAATGAGAAAATTAGTAGATTAGCAAGGGAAAGAGCTAAAATGTCTCAAGAACAAACACAGCATAATTGTTATAATCTAAGTAAAGATCAAACCGAGTCTTCTTTAGCCATTATTGGCATGAAAACTTACCTGTAATACAAAAACTACTTCAGGTGAATTTGAAAACATTACTGTTTGATCAGAAAGACCATGTACTTTTCTGTTGATCTATGATTCAGTATATTAAACCAAGCTCCCCTTTAAAGAAAAGAAAAATAAGCACTTGGCCTACTAGCTTGGAAAATGAAAGGGTGAATATATTATACAGTCTAAATAAAATAAAACCACACATGGATTGACTTTTCCCAGGATCATTTTTAGAATATAGGATAAAGGATTGCAACACGGCTAAAAATTATTTTATAGGAGTATCAGATTTATATTCCAAATCTTCTGAAAATTACATATCTAAAATGTGGCTAATTGTTAAATAGTTTCTTGGAATGTCACTTATAAGCTTAGATTTAGGGAATAAGACAATTATCAACATCAACAAACATTCTAAAATTCCTATTAAACAGTGTGGATCTATTGAGAAACATTGTTGTTTAACGGTCATACTACAAGGAGAGAAATTTTATTGAAGAAATAAAGAAATTATTCTAAACTTTAGCTCTAACAACTTCCATTAGAAATGTCCTTCAGTATGGCTCATGACCCATAAATGTACTCATTTGTAATCTCAGGTATTTATATTATCTGATGATGTCCTGTTGAAAAAGGAAATGCATGGGTTTGGGCCAAGATGATGGAGTGAAAGCAGAAACTAACTTGAGCTCATCCACAATTGCATGCAACACCTGTAAAAAATGACTCTAAAGAAATTTTAGAGCTATATAACCCATAAAATGAAAGAGTGAGATACACATCTAGCTGAATTAGCCTGGCAAGCCAAAAGGAAAGGTCAAAAGCATCAGACTGGGAGTGGAGCACTATATCAACAATGCAATATTCACAATGCCTATGATAACTATAAATATGGTGATATGGTTATTAATCACAAAATATGCCAGGTTATCTAAATGGGGGATAATGCTTGAACATTTATTCAAATATCAGAAAACTGAGCCCCAAAAGCAGAATGTCAAAGCCATCACAGTAGTTATGAAGTTGGCACATATAGTTAATGTAGTAAACACCCACATTATCAAGCCTTCAAAACAGATCAGGATACCTCAGGCAAAGATCCTCCTCCCCTCACTCACAGCAACTGCTCAGCATCCAAGCAGTGTGCTCCCAGCTGCTCCAACCACTCCTTCCCCAGGTTCCATCCCTGGCAGTCCTCAGCAGGAGTCCTTAGCAGAAATTATGGCTGGCTCAAAAACAGCAGCTCACTCCTTCACCTCCACCTCCAACTTTACTGCTGCTGATGCTGACACCATGCCTGCTGTCACCACAGGCTCTCTAGCTTGGCTTCCACTTCCTCTTGCCCCACCCCTTCCTACTACATCAGCAAGTTCAAGGGGCATGAAAGAGTTTTAAGTCCCATAACCATAACAAGCTCAGTGTAACATGGGCCACACTAGCATAGACTGGTTTCACAGGCCAACAGGAACAGACCTAAAGGGAATAAATCACTGGCAGCTGTGGCAGTTTACAGACTTCTCAACCCATAAATGCCAAAGATAAAGTAAAAGTTCAGTGAGGAAATACTGTTGGACCTGGGTGAGAGCAAAGCACGGTCCACCCTTGCCAGCATGGAAGCAGAGGTGGTTGTGGCTGTGGTGGCAGCAGCAGCAGTGGGTCTCTAGGCCCACAGACAGTGGAGGGACAAAACAGCTGATCAGAGGGCAATTGCAGGAATCTATTTGTTGGTGCTGAGGCAGGATTCTTTTGCTTTGCCCTGCTTGGGTCTGTGTTGTAGTATTGGGTGGCAGTCCTGGGGTGAGTTGGAGTGCTAGTGTGTCAGAGCTTGGTGAAGTTGGGGACTGATATTTCTCTTCATAGTTGTAAAGCAGTGCCTAGAAGAGGCTCTTACAACAGCTAGTGAAAACCCCAGAAATTTGGGACACAGTCTCTCCACTCTGGAAGCAGAGTTCTACCATGTGAAAGATCTCAAACGTCAATTAATTGGCTGGTAAGATGAGCAAACAGAGGAAGAGAAATCAGACTATAGAACCATTCCTTGGTGACACAGAAGATCAAAACAGAACCAGAAGAATACAACAAAGTAAAAAATCCTGCATCAAAAGTATCCAAGAAAAACATGAATTGTTCAAAGGCCATGTAGGAGCTCAAAAGGAGTTTGAAAATCAAGTAAGGGAAGTAAAGGAAAAATTGGGAAGAGAAATGAAAGTGATTTGAGAAAATCATGAAAAATGAATTTGCTTGCTAAAGGAAACCATCTAAAATAGTGAAGGACATAACACCTTAAAACACAGACTAATTCAAATGACAACAAAGGTGCAAAAAGCCAATGAGGGGAGCAAAATTAGACAGATGGAAAAAGAAGTTTAAAAAGTCACTGAAGAAAATAATTCCTTCAAAATTAGAGCAAATGGAAGCTAGTGATTTTGTGAGAAATCAAGATAATATAAAACAGACCAAAATGATGGAAAAAAAATACAAAGCAATGTGAAATATCTCAATGGAAAAACCATTGACCTGAAAAATAGATCCAGGAGAGACAATTTATAAATTATTGGTCTACTTTAAAGACATAGTCAAAGAAAGAGCCTAGAAATCATCTTTCTAGAAATTATCAAGGAAAACTGCCTTGATATTCTACAACCATAGGGTAAAATATAAATTGAAATAATTCACCAATTGTCTCTTCAAAAAGATCCCAAAGTAATACTCTTAATAATAGTATAGTCAAATTCCAGAGTTCCCAGGTTAAGGAGAAAATATTACAAACAATAAGGAAGAAACAATTTGAGTATTGTTGAAACACAATCAGAATAATACAAGATATAGCAGGTTCTACATTAGGATCAAAGGGCTTGGAATATAATATTCTGGATATCAAAGGAGCTAGGATTAAAATGAAGAACCACCTACTCAGCAAAACTGAATATAATACTTTAAGGGAAAATATTGATCGTTAATGAAATAGAGTACTTTCAAGAATTATTGATGAAATGACCAGAACTGAACAGAAAATTTGACTTTCAAATACATGGATCAAAAGAAGCATGAAAAGGTAGACAGGAAAAAGAAATCATAAAGAACATATTAAAGTTGAACAGTTTACATTGCTACATGGAATAACAATATTTATAACTCGTGAGATTCTTCCTTATTACTATAGTTGAAAGGAGTATATGTTTGAGTGTGTAAATATAGATATGCATATATATGTATACATATATATCACATGCATGTATGTATATACATATGTGTGTATGTATAGTTGTGTATATGTGTGTGTTTACTTGTGTGTGTTAATATGTGTGTATATGTATACAGTGTGAGCACAGGGTGAGTTGAATATGAATGTATTATATCTAAAACATTAACGTAAGACCTGAGAGAGCAATATATTGGAAGAAGGAGAAAGGGAAAGAGAGAATAGGGTGAATTATGTCACAAAAATTATTACAATGGGGGGGAAGAGCAGGTAGGTGAAAGGGAATGTATCAACCTTATTCTCATTGGATTTGGTTTAAGGATTAAATGACATACACACTCAATTGGATATCTTACCATACAGAAAATGAGAGGGAGGGAAGATAGAAGGCACGAAAGTTTGGGGGAGGAGGAAGCAAACACTTTTGAAATGCAACAGGGTCAAAGGAGAAAAATAGAACAACTGGGGGCAGGAAAGGATGAAGCAAAATATAGTTAGTCTTTCACAATGTGACTACTATGGAAATGTTTTGCATAACTACATATGTATGACCACTATTTCGTTGATTATCTTTCCATTGGGCATGGGTGAGGAGGAAAGAAGGGAGATAATCTGGAACTCAAAGTTTTAAAAAGAAATGTTAAAATAAAAACCGTTGTTACATACAATCAGGAATAAGATATACAGGCAATAGGGTATAGAAATCCATCTTGTACTACAAGAAAGTCAGGGGGAAGTAGGTAAAGGGAAGGATAAGGTGGGTATAAGAGAGCACAGACTGGGGGAAAGGGTAATCAGAATTTTTGCCATCTTGGGGTGGGAGGTAGGGGAGTGATGGGGAGAAAATTTGTAATTCAAAATCTTGCGAAAATAAATGTTGAAAACTAAAAATAAATAAATAAATAAATTATGGGAAAAATAGTAAGAAAAAAGAAGAAAAAAGTAAAAGGGAATACATGGACGTGTGTATTGTTTTTTTTCTGAGTACATTTGATCAGAAGACATTAACACCTATGTAAAATCCAACCAAGATTTTCAAAGACTATAAATGGCTCTAAAATAACTAAATCTTCCTTAGCACTTTTTACCCCACATGTACTACTATATATGTGATATATGTAAACAATATAATAATGCTTATATGCAATAAGTATTTTCTTTTTTGTAATATGTATTGTCATATGTACACACATGCACATATATATATATATATATATATACAATAGACTTTTTATATAAGTTTTATATATACTTCTCTATGTAAATGTTGATGAGGGCAACATAAGTTCTTTGATTGTTGCACTGTTTTTCTTTATGTCTTCAGTTCTTGATACAATTCCTGACACACAGCAGACAACAAATGACTGTTTATTCATTTATTTTAATTGATTGGAATTCAAATTTTTTCTGCCACTTAAAAAATTAAAAAGTTTAAAATATATCCATGGTTCAGATAAAATACAATAACACAGAAGCTGAATAGTAAATCAATTATTTCTGGTAAATTGAAATACTGAATTTTCTAAGTAAATGGAAATATTAAACTCATTTTATACAAGCATCTCATGAGTTAAGAAACATAAAATATGTAAGAAGTCTACAGCATGATACCAACAAATGCCTAAAGGGGACAGGCACCTTCCTTTTTAACAGTAGGAATGTTTCAGTTTGTATCATCCATGTTTATTCCCAGTCTCATTGAAGCTACCTAAGATGTGATAGGAATTGACTCATTTTAACCCTTATTAGAGTTCTCTTTTTGGTCTTCTAATTTGGTGGTATATTAGTAGAATCAGAAAAAGTCAGATAAATATGTCTTCAAAGATGCTTCAGGGACCCTTCTTTGTGTTGAGTAGGCATTGCTTTAAGTCTGACTTCTGAAATACATTTAACTATGTCGATCATTCCCTCTCACCCTCAGCTATTCCTCTTGTATCCCCTACAGAAATACTGGCCCCAGATATTCCCATAAAAGCATAATAATATTTCCATGAAGGAGGAACACTAGCCTTTGACATATTCAGCTGATAACAACAAGAGTTCAACAGAGAAATAGTAAAGGGGAACTTTATAAGCTGAGAGGAATGACAGTTGTGGAAGAAAATGAAGTAGATAAAAGACAAAGTTACTTAATGGAAGTTGGACTCTTAAGAGGTGTTTCAGAAGTGATGTATCTCCTTAGGAACTCAAGGTGTCTCAAAAATATTCACTTTCTCTGTGACATAGGTGTCTATGGGAAATTGTACTGTTTGATATGTAGAAAGGAAAGATTTTATTACATGAATTTTAACCTCATTTACTTTGCTATTCTGTCCTAATTATATGTTTTGGTTTTTGTCTCTTTTACTTTTTGGTAGATAAGATGCTAGATGGATACTTGAGGCATAGAGTCATAAAGTCAATTATTTAAAACATCTACACACAGAGCCTGGTACAGAAAGTGCTGACAGAGTTAAGTCAGAATTTTGTTATACTTCCATGTTAGAAGTTATGTTAAAATGTTTTCAAGAACCTGTTTGAGCAGCAAAGAAGCTTCGTCGATTTTTTTGAAGTAATATATTGCAAGTGGATAAAATGAGTATTTGATATAGAGTTAGTAGTAAAAGAAGAGGGATAGCTAGGTCATGCAGTGGATACAAGGCAAGACCTATGGTTAGGAAGACCCGAGTTCAAATCTGTATTTAGACACCTTCTAGTTATTTGACCATTGACAAGTCACTTAATCTTGTTTACTTCAATTTCTTCATCTGCAAAATGAGCTGGAGAAGGAAATGGCTAACCTCACCAATATTTTTGCCAAGAAAATCCCAAATGGGGTCACAAAGTATTGGGCATGTCTAAAATGATTGAAAAACAAGAATAACGTTATTAAAAGAACTAGAGACAGACCTTTGTAATTATCACCTGAAGTATATTGAGAATTTATAGAAAGTTGTGAATAATAATAAACCAAGAGAAGGTATAGATAATAAAATATACACTGTAGGAGGGAGTACTCACATTCATGATTTTGGAGTGCAGCTTCAATATGGGTATAACAATATTTTATATTAAATTGTACCAGAGTGAGGGAAGAAATTGATATTTATATAGTACCTACTACATGCCAGGCACTGTGCTAAACAGTATTATCTCATTTCATCTTGAGACATTTTTCAGATTTTTTGAATATTCATTTGTTTTATGGATGAAAGAAAATAGTAATGACATAAATTTTAACTCAGATAAACTGGGTCAGTCACTTATTTATTCAAGGGAAACTTGATTATCAATATTGACTTTCTGTTTCACTAATGACTGGTCCACAAGATCCTTGTATTACCAAATTTAATAATGAAAGTAAATTATTATTTTGTAAATTATAAAATGATTATGTAATGTAACATGTGGTTATTCAGAATTCTGAACAATTGATTATCCAGAATATCGCTAAATATCTTCAGGATTAAGGATTCACTGATCTCTCCAGTCCATTACATTTTTAAGCATTTATAAATGTTGTTTTTATTTTCTCTTCTTATAATGAGTTGAAAAATAAGTCCCTACAGTTTTCATGAATTTTTTTTCTGTTATAATTCCCTTGGCGTCGCACAGAACAAATTCAAAGAACGCTAACATTTTGAAAATTTAAGATGTTAGTTACTCTCTAGTTCAACTGTCATGACCCAAAATAATTCCCTGTCATATAACTCTCATAAGGAGTTGATATCCAAATGAAATAGTAATGTAATTTTATAGCCTTTGCATTGGCAAAGAAAACGGATACTTAGCAACTAGTTTGAAATTAATTATATCAAGCCTCTGTTAAGAAACAAAAGGTATGGTCCAGAATTATAAAAACAGATATGCCTAGGACAAAGTGAGAGCTTAGTGCCCTGAGGAGATGCCACAGCCGCCATTTTGCCACTTCAATAGCAACTTCAGTTCCTGCACTGCATACTGTAGGGGGATCCAGCAATCACTCTTGGGGCATAATCACTTTTGCTTTAACTTCCCTTGATCTGGATTGCAGTCTGGGGTGGAGGTCTTGGGGTGTGTGTCCACCTTGCCAGAGCCTGTGGAGGCTTCACAGAGGCAACCCAATTAATACCTCCAGAATTTGAGAAGACCCCAACATTTGGGACAGAAGCTCCCCTGGCTGGTAGCAGAGTCCTACTGTGGCAACAAACCCAAAAGTCAAGTAATTAAGTGGCAGCATGCCTAGGCAAAGGAAACATAACAAACAGAAAAATTCAACATTAGACACCTATTTTGGGGGCAAAGAGGATCAAAGCATGGAACAGGAAGAGGAATGTGAGGTCAGAAATCCTGCACCAAAAGACCCAAATTATTCAAGCACGTTACAGGACATAGAGGACTTTAAGAAGGATTTTAAAACCAAATAAGAGAAGTGAGGAAAAATTGCGAAGAGAAATGAGAAGGATGCAGGAAAAGTATGAAATGAGAGTCAACGGTCTGACTGAAGAAAATAACACCTTACAAAATAGACTATCTCAAATGTCAAAGGCTGCCCAAAAGAGCAATGAGGAGAAGAATTCCTTAAAAAGCCAAATTTGCCAGATGGAAAAAGAATCTCAAAAGCTCACTGAGGAGAATCATTCCTTTAGAGTTATACTGGAGCAAATGGAAACGAATGGCGTTATGAGAAATCAATATGCTGTTAAACAAATCCAAACAAATGAACGAATAGAAGGTAATGTGAAATATCTCATGGGAAAAACCACTGACCTGGAAAATAGATCCAGGACAGATCATTTAAAAATTATTGGAATACCAGAATGCCATGTTCAAAGAAAGAACCTAGAAATCACCCTTCAAAAAATTCTCAAGGAAAATTGCCTTGATGGTTTAGACCCAGAAGGTGAAATAGAGGTTGAAAGAATCCACAAATCACCTCCTGAAAAAGATCCCCAAAAGAAAACTCCTAGGATTATTATAGCCAGGATACAGAATTCCTGGACCAAGGAGAAAATACTACAAGCAGCCAGGAAGAAACAATTTCAATATTGTGGAAACACAATCAGAATAGCACAGGTCTTGGCAGCTTCTACACCGAGGGATGAAAAGGCATGGAATATCATAATCAGGAGGGCAAAGGACCTGGGATTAAAAGCAAGAATCACATACCCAGCAAAAACCAAGAATCACATACCCAGCAAAACTGTCACAGGGGAAATCATATTCATTCAGTGGAATAGAGGATTTCAAACATTCTTGAGGAAAAAACCAGTGTCGAATAGAAAATTTGACCTTCAAATACAAGAAGCAAGAGATGCTTGAGAAGGTAATCAGGGAAAAGAAATCCAAATGAACTTATCAAAGTTAAACTATATATATATATATATATATATATATATATATATATATATATATATATATATATATATATGTATATGTATATGTATATATTACTACATGGAAAAACAATAATGGTGACTGATGAAACCTTTCTCAGTATGAAAATAATGGAAGAAGGGTATACGGGCATATGAATACATATTTGAATGTGTGTATATATGTTTACAGGTATACATGGATAGAGGGCACAGGTTGAATTTGGTTGGAAGGAATGATACTTAAGGGGTGAATTTAAGAGGTGAAAGAGTAAAGTGGCAAGAGGAGATGGGGAGAGACAAGGTGGAGTAAACTATCTCATGAAGAAGGGGCAAGGGGAAGTGGTTGCAGGGGAGGGGAAGAAAAGGAAGGCAAAAAGGCAAAACCACATGCTCATTGAATTTGACTCAGGGTGAGAATGACATACATATAAAATGGGATATCTCACCCTGCAGGAGAGTAGGTGGGGGGGGGGGGATGAGAAGGGGGATGATGGAGGGGAAGCCATGCTCTGGGGGAGAGGAGGTTAGAGTTACCCACTTTCGAAGAGGGACAGCAGGATCAAAGTAGGCGAATGGACTAGGTGCAGGGTGGGGTTGGTGAGACCGAAATATAATCATTTTTTAGAATGTATCTACTATGGTAATATTTTGTATAGCTATATATGTATAACACATACTGAATTGCTTATCTTCCCAGAGAGAGTGGGTTACAAGGGAGGAAGGGAATGGACTTGGGATTCGAATTTTTAAAATTAAATATTTCAAATATATATAAATACTATTATTAATACTATTTTGCATGTAATTGGGAGATAAGAAGTGCAGGCATTGGGGCACAGAGATTCACCTTGTCCTAATGGAAAAGTTGAAGGTGGTATGGGAGAAGATATGGGAGACAGCAGATTGGATGAGGGGATATCTCATGGGTCTTGTATACTGGGGGGTGAGTAGGGGAAAATGGGGAAAAAATGTAACTCAAAATCCGGCATAAATGATAGATGTAAACCAGAAGTTACTAAAGCATTTGTCAAAAACAAAAGAAAGAAAAGGTATGAACACCTGTTCCTGATATAAAAGGAAGGGGTAGAATAGGGAGGGGCTAATAGTTATATAAGGAGAAGCCCTAGCTGGAATTTCAGATCTTCTTGGAACCAGGTTCTGGATGCTTAGGAAGAGAGGCCAAGGCTGCAGAGAATGATTTTTATTTTGGGATCCTGGATGAAGTGGCTTGTTTCTGGGAACCAGTTGAAAGTTCTGCTGAAGACCTCCAAGGGCCAGCCAGATCTGCTGAGATGCTGCCAGAGGATGCATGCCTGTGGTGTTGGTACTTTGTCTGTTTGTGACTGTCAAACCTTGACTTCCCAGGAACAGAGACTGTGAAGGATTTTAGATCGATCAGACACTGTGAGCTCCAGTGAGGATCAGGAACTACATAGTCAGCTGGACAAGGAAGTGGGAACTATCTGCCTTTGAACTTAGGTGGTAGTTTTTTAGATTCAGGCAGAAGCTGGGATCATGGAAGAGGAGTGATGGGAAGTAAAAGCCTGCCCTGATTCAAGATGAAAAGATGTCTCTGTGGGTACTGAGTAGTGACTGAAATTGTAATTTACTAGTGACCTAGCTGTGGATGGCTTGTGTATTTCCTACCATCCTTAAGATGGTACTGAGTAAGTGTCTGATGATTGAATAGTGACTGATTTGTAACTTGGTGTGCCCCAGGGGTGAAGGACTTTGCCCTTTTATAATTCATGATTGAATGATTGAGTTACTAAATGATTGATTTACTAAATAATTGGACTTTGTTCAAAACTATGTGACCACTTTGGTGAAAACTATGTGGCCATTTTAGTGATACGTTGTTGAGTTTTGTCATTGTGAATGCTGTACCATGATTTTCTGTGAATATTTTGCTCTGATTTGTTATTGAATGGAGTGTTCACTATGCAATCAGAACCTTCAAAGCTGTTCACAGCAACCATCCTCTGGAGAGCTGCTCATGCTTGGCTTTACACCAAAATATGTTAATAACTAAAAGAACTACCTGAAACAAAGTAATTTACTTTTATCAAAAGCACGAGAACCCATAATTCTTATTTTTTTTTCTTTTTGAGGAGGGGAAAGTAGGGCAATTGGGATTACTAGTTTTGTTTAAATTCACACAACTAATAGGCATTAAATTTCTGAGGCCAGATTTGATCTCAAGTCCTCCTGACTCTGACACCAGTGCTCCCTTAACTGTACCACCCTGCACATATAACAGTTGTTTGTTTGTTTGTTTGTTTGTTTGTTTTTTTGTCTTTTTGGAGAAGGGAAGGCATGGCAATTGAGGTTAAGAGACTTGTTCAAGGTCACACAGCTTATAAGCATTAATTGTATGTGGCTGGATTTGAAATCAGGTCCTCCTGACTTCATTGGGCCACCTAGCTACCCCCTGCCCCAAACACATGATTCTTAAAGGAGGAATTGCAAATTATAGTGCCAGAACATACTATTGCAAAGCAAACATGTGAACGAATCCTCCAAAACATCAATAATCACATCATGATGAAAAAAAATACAAAGTTTAAACTTAAACCCAATAAATTGGCAAAGGTGACACAACATAGGAGTAATATATGGTATATAGCTGATGAAAGATCACTTCACAAAAGCCTTTTTCATCGAGTTGTGAACTGATTCATTAAATATGCAAAGCAATTTCAATTTATGCTAAACTAGTTTCTACTTTTAGAACCAGGAATTATAGCATTAGATTATTATCCCCAAAATTTCAACAACATAAGGAACAAAAAACCATTTATAACAGAATCTTTGTTTGTTTGTTTGTTTTTCCTGAAAGTAGCAAAGTACTGGAAACCAAGAGACATCTATAAATTGGGGATGGCTTAATTAGTTGTTGTATGTTAGTACAAGAAGATGTCATTGTGTAGCAAGAAGAGTTCAAGAGATGAATCAGAGAAATTTGGAGATTTATAGCAACAAAAACAAATTAATATAAGTGGAACCACAAAGACAACAAATACAATGATGTAAAAAAAAGTGAATGTAAAGGAAAACAAAACAATGACAGTATATGGCACAGGCATTAAAAATGGAAGAAAATGAAACAAAAAATAAAATGAGATAACATGGTATAGTGGAAAAACAACCACCCTCATAGCCAAGATGAATTAAGTTCAAGTCTTCCTTTCAACATATGCTATCTATGGTACACAGAGAAAATGTAGAAATCAAATTTGATCCTACTGAAGAGATATGACATGTCAGATTCCTTCACTTTCTCAGCCTGACACTTGTTATTTCTGTGATTTTGGAGAAACCATGGTGATTCTGGTATTTGACGTTTAATGTTTAAAATGAAGAAAAGAGGTGCTATTTTTTCATTAATTTATTTGTTTACTTTAAGTTTTTTTTAACAAAGGCTTTATTAATTTCTGGTTTACATCATTCACTTCTGCCAGATTTTGAATTACAATTTCCCCCCATTTTTACCTTACCCACCACCTCAGAATAGCAGTCCCACAAGGTATCCCCTCATCCAATCTGCTCTCTCCCATATCTACTCCCATGCCCCCTTTTACTTTATCATTAGGGCAAGGTGAGTCTCCGTGCCCCAATGCCTGAACATTTTATCTCCCAATTACATGCAAAATAGTATTAATAATAGTATTCATATAAGTTTGAGAGATTTAATTTTAAAACCTCGAATTTCAGATCAAGTCCCTTTCTCCCTTGTCACCCACACCCTCTGGGAAGATAAGCAATTCAGTATATCTTGTACATGTATAGCTATGCAAAACATTACCATAGTAGATATATTGTAAAAGGCTGCTTATATTTCCCTCCCACCCATCCCATTCCCCACCTGATCCATTTCTTCCTTTGATCCTGTCCCTTTTCTATAGTGAACATCCAACATCCCCTCCCCCCAAATACCCTCCCCTCCATCATTGCCCCTCACATCCCCCTCCCACCTACTCTCCTGCAGGGTGAGATATCCCATTTTGTATGTATGTCATTCTCTCCCTGAGCCAATTTCAATGAGAATATGGTTTTGCCTTGTTGCCTTCCTGTTTTTCCCCTCCCCTGCAGCCACTTCCCCTTGCTTCTTCTACATGAGATAGTTTACCCTACCCTGTCTCTCCCCATCTCCTCTTGCCATGCTCCTCTCTCATCTCATAAATTCTCCCCTTAATTATCATCCCTTCCTACCAAATTCAACCTGTGCCCTCTATCCATGTATAACTGTAAACATATATACACACATTCACATATGTATTCACATGCCCATATACTTCTCTTCCATTATTTTAATACTGAGAAAGGTTCCATCAGTAACAGTTATTGTTTTTCCATGTAGAAATGTAAATAGTTCAACTTTGATAACTTCCTTATGATTTATTTTCCCTGATTATCTTCTCAGGTATCTCTTGCTTCTTATGTCTGGATGTCAAATCTTCTATTCAACTCTGTTTTTTTTTCCCTCAAGAATGCTTGAAAGTCCTCTATTCCACTGAATGACCATATTTTCCCCTGAAAGAACAGTCTCAGTTTTGCTGGGTAGGTGACCTTTGGCTTCAATCCCAGCTCTTTTGCCCTCTGGAATATCATAGTACATGCCCTTTGTTCCCTCAGTGTAGAAGCTGCCAGGTCCTGTGCTATTCTGACTGTGTTTCCACAATATTGAAATTGTTTCTTCCTGGTTGCTTGTAGTCTTTTCTCCTTGATCTGGGGATTCTGGAACCTGGCTATAATATTCCTAGGAGTTTTCTTTTTGGGATTATTTTCAGGAGGTGATTTGTGGATTCTTTCAACTTCTATTTTGCCCTCTGTGTCTAAAACATCGGGGCAGTTTTCCTTGAGAATTTCTTGAAGGGTGATTTCTAGGTTCTTTCTTTGATCATGGCGTTCAGGTAGTCCAATAATTTTTAAATTATCTCTCCTGGATCTATTTTCCAGGTCAGTGGTTTTTCCCATGAGATATTTCACATTGCCTTCTATTCTTTCATTTGTTTGGATCTGTTTAACAGCATCTTGATTTCTCATAACATCATTAGTTTCCATTTGCTCCAGTCAACTCTGAAGGAATGAATCTCCTCAGTGAGCTTTTGAGATTGTTTTTCAATCTGGCAAATTTGGCTTTTTAAGGCATTCTTCTCCTCAATGCCCTTTTGGGCCTCCTTTGCCATTTGAGTTAGTCTATTTTCTAAGGTGTTATTTTCCTCAATCAGGCTGTTGACCCTCATTTCATACTTTTCCTGCATCCTTCTCATTTCTCTTCTCAATTTTTCCTCCACTTCTCTTATCTGCTCCTTAAGGTTTGAGATTGCCTGTAACCCGCTCATATTTTCCTTTGGGGCTTTTGGAGCAGGATTTCTGACTGCACAGTCCCCCTCCTGTTCCCTGTTTTGATCTTCTTTGCCCCCAAAATAGGAGTCTAATGTTGCATTTTTCTGTTTGTTTTGTTTCCTTTTCCTAGGCATGTTGCCATTTAATTACTTGATTTTGGGCTTGTTGCCACAGTAGGACCCTGCCAGCAGAGAGGGGAGCTTCAGTCCGGAACATTAGGGTCTTCACAACTTCCGGTTCTGGCAAGTTGGATGCCCACCCCAGATTTCCCCAAAGACTGCAATCCAGATGCAAGCAGGTTAAAGCAAGAGTGATTAACCTCCGAGACTGATCGCTGGATCTCCCTACTGTTCAAAGGCCAGGAGCTGATGCTGCCACTGAAGCTGCAAAATGCCGAGTGTCTCCTCAGTGGCTTCTAGCCCCAGGGGAGGAAGCCAACTCATTCCCCAAATACTGGTCCCAAGGTCGATAGGGCACTAACCTCTTATTTTCTCCTAGGCATGTCTGTTTTGATAATTCTGGAATTGCCACAGCTGCTCTAGGGTCCCTCAAGCTAGCAAGTTACTTAACCCCAATTGCTTTTAAAAAAAGGGGGGAAAATATTTTCCTCAACAACACTTAGGGAAGGACACTGGTCACTCACATCTCAGCGATCCTCTAAAGATGTGGTATCTAGAAAGTAGTGAAGTACCAAGAAAATTTGGTCACCTTTGCAATTGGGTGTGAGGCAGTTTCTTTTTTAATCTTCCTAGAGTCTAGAATGATAAAGATGATATCTAACATCTTTATAGTTTGATATATATATATATATATATATTTTTTTTTACTATTAAAGAATCAATTGCAAAATGGTCTGTGGTCACCTGCCATAAACATTTATTTTATTAATTTATACTTGTTTACTATACATAGTGTATCTTATATTTATATGTATATTTGTACTTAAATATATGTGAATATTTATTTAAGTGTGTATGGTGTATGTGTGACTGTGACTTATTCAAAGGAAAGATGGGCTATGTAAAACATCTGAAATATTTATATGAAATTTTGCTTCTCCACCTTCACCTGAAGAATGTTGATATTAGGTAAGATTTCTAGGTTATTTTCAAAGTTGAAGAACTATGAAAGAAGCTGTCACTTTCAGAAACAACAGCCCATAATTTGGGGAGTCAGGGAGGAAATGTAGAAGGATGTATAATCAGAGTACAAAAATTTGAAATATGGAGTAGAGAGAGTGACTGGATCTGTGCTTTCCTTAATATAGAAAGTGGCCTAGTGAGGAAATTTCCCTCTACCAATTCAAATCACCTAAATTTATTCAAGTTAAAGCTTTAGAAAATTTCTTACAGTACTGAACTGAGGAAATAAATAAGCATTTAGCAAGTGCATACTTTACACAATGTAGTGTTGTAAATCCTTTCCAAATATATCTCATTTTGCTTCTTTTAAAGTATGCCTTATGTAATATTATTTGTCCATCCATCCATTCATCCATCCATCCATCCCCATTTCCTTTCTATCTTTCTCCCTTCTCTATGTCCCATACACTAATGATATGCAGAAATAATAAAAAAAACTGAATAAAAAGAATAAATTTGAAAAAATATTATCTCATAATAACCAGTTCAATTAAAGAAAATCTTGTTAAAGTTTGAAGGCCATATAAATATTCATTTGAACTGTAGTCCCTGTTGCTGACCTCCTTTGCACTTGTAATAGGAACTTTTTGACCTTTTGTGTTTTTGTATCTTATAGATTCCATTACAAAGTAGTTCCTTGAGGGAAAGTGGTCATTTAAGTTTTACCTCTGAATTCTTAGAACTTAAAATACTGCTTCAAATAGAGTAAACATTTTAATATTTTTCACTTTTTATTGTTTGAACTATTTTAATTAAAATGCATATCTATTCTCCCAAAATAGAATAGAAGCTCTCTGAATATTCAATTCTTGTCTTATTTTCTCGTTTCATATTCTCTATGGTACCTAAAGTTTGCATAGAGGACACAATTAAAACACAATGTGTACATTAATTGATTTCAATAATCTTGGTTTTAGTTTCTCATTACCAAACAGGAAAGTAAGAGAACCTAGTTGCTTCAGCTACCATTTTGATTGTTCAATTAGTAAGACTGAATGGTTATGGAAAGCCATAGGCATGATAATAAGTTAGCAGGGACAGCCTAATCAATGTTAGAATTGAAAAATAGCTACACAATTTAGTAGTAATTTATTATTATTTTAAGTGGGGAGCTTGTTTGGACATTTTTATTTTATTGAAGGAGGGAGAAAAACAAGGACATTTATGTGTGAAATGAGAAAAAATATCATCTCATATTTAAATACTTGGGAGCAACACACATTTCTGAGAGGACCTGAGAGAAAGCATCTAATCATAGACAAAGGACTTATTTGAGGGCAAAGTTGGTATATTATACTTCTAAGCAACTCTTTACAAAGTCAGGTGGGCTTAGAACTGGATAGCTAGGAAAATCATGTAATTATAATTTTTGATAGTTATGACATTTAGCTGTGGTGAGTCTGACAGTGAATGTCAATGTTTATTTTTTTTTTCACTCTAAGGTCTTAAGTGAGTCAAGTAACACAAAGAGACCCTGCTTTAGGATAGGACAAGTTGCTGACCAGATAGAAGATGAAAAAGAATGGGGCAGCTAGGTGTCGAAGTGAGTAGAGTGCTGGCCCTGGAGTCAGAAGGACCTGAGTTCGGATCCGACCTCAGACACTTAACACACACAAACAACAACAATAAAAAAAAAAAAAAAACCTAGCCATGTGACCTTGGGCAAATTGCTTAACCCCAATTGCCCTCCACAAAGCAAAAAAAGAAGATGAACAAGAAGAAAACATAAAGAAGCAGAGTATAGAGAAGAGAAAGTGCAGTAGAGAAGGAAAGAATAAAAGAAAGAGTGGGAGAGAGAGAGAGAGAGAGAGAGAGAGAGAGAGAGACCTGATAGAGACAGAAAGAGGCAGAGAGAGAGAGACAGAGAAGTGATTTTGAGCTGAGTTTAGCCCAGACAAAATGACTAGATGAAGCAATCTCTTACTAATGCTAAATGGAGTTGATTGGGTTGGACACCAAAAAGAAACTGCTTTGCCATTTCCTGCCACCTTGAGCTTAAAGATGGAAACTCACCAGATATTTGTCTTCATTTCTCTCTACTGCTACCTATGGCTTTAGGGAGTGTGGGAAACCTTTCAGAGACCAGAAAGCAGGTCTGAATCTTTCTGTGCCATCCAGCTTAAGGTTTCAAAATAAGGATTTAAAGCTCTTATTTAGTATAATTGTTTAAATGTGAAACTCCCTGACATAGGTTTGTAAAGTACAGGGAAATAAAAGAGGCAAAGTTTTCTAGTCAATGGAGGGTAGTAGGAAAATATTATGATTGGATTAAATCAATATTCTGACGCTATTGCTGCCCACAAAGCAGGAGGAGATAAGATACATCTCTGAAGAATAAAGAGAGTGAGTCTCAAGTGACTTTAGTGTTCCCTACAGTTCTGGAAAGAGAGAATAATACCTGGAGAAGATTATGTGACTATTTGTTCTTTAATATAAAATTCTTCCAAACATTCTTTTAGCAGTCTTCCTGGTGTTTCAGTAGGGGTACCTGAACCTGTGATTTTATTGATATGAACAGTTCTCAGATGACAAAACTACGTCAATTCAGGTTGTTAGTTTCTCAACAACTTATAGTCTTAAAGAGTTGTCCAGAGCACTGAAAAGGTAGTCAACCTATCCAGGGTTAAATATTCAGTATATGTCTGATGTGGGACTTAAATGTAGTTATTCTTGGCTTCTAGGTGAAGTTTTTCCTTTATGCTATAAAAACTTTTAGAGGCATTTAAATAAAAAAATCGTTTAATTTAATTGCTACAATTAAAATATCATATATATGTATATATTAATATACACGAATATTAAGACAAAAATCTAAGATCACTAGATAAACTGTACCCAGCCAATTTAGTTTGTTATTCCTTCCCCATCCTTTGTCTTCTACAACTAAGAGTCTCCCTTGTCTTGCTGTAATGGCTTAGTACAAGATATTATGTACATGCCCGATCCTGTAAGCTCAATGATTCTACATTATGGTAGGTTTTTTTTTCTTTCCATTGTAATATATTTCTATGAATCTGGTAGCTCTCAGTATCATTACTTTCTCTAAATCAATATTTTCAGGTAACCATTTAACTAAATTCAGTGTGAAGTGACTATTTTCATAATCACACACACAAAACTCACAGCATTGAAGCATTTATAGACATGCATTTCCAATTTTGGATAGAATTGGAGGAAAGTCTTATCTCAATGTGTGCTAGAGATCATGAGAGCAAAAAGTAGGAACTTTGGGTAGAAAGAAAGCAACGGTAATATAATGTGAGAATTGATCTATTATAAATTATATGAAAAGTGTATAGTGAATGGGAACACAGTGAGAAGAGTAGCTGTTTTATCACTAAGTTCTATAGGATGTTTATATATTCAATAGGGAGGAAAGAAGGAAGAAAGTGGAAACATCTCATTTATGCAAGATTTGACTATTATAACAACCAGATACCCAACATAATTCTAATAGAATCTCCCATTGGGGCCAAATTTTCTTCCACTTCCCTTCTATAATTTTCTTTCCTTATATCTTCCCAAAGTTTGGTTCTCATGTCACTGATTCTGTTTGAAGAAAGAAAAGTTAGGAAAAATATTTAAGAACTATGATAAAAGTAGAATAGACAATGCTGATTCACATATGGGGGAGATGTGCAAAGATGAAGAGAGGGGGTAAAGATTACCTTGAGATTATGAACTAATATGACTGGAATAAAATATGGTTCCCTCAATATAAATAGGAATAAATAGTTAGAAGAGACCTTTTGGTGGGCAACTAGGTTGTGCAGTAGATAGAATACTGGCCTGGTGTCAGGAGGAGCTGAATTCAATCCCACCTTAAACATTTACTAGTTGTGTGACCCTAGAAAAGTCACTTAATAACAAATACCTCAAAAAGAAAAAAAAAGAAGAGAACTTTTTGGGGGGTGTGGCAGTGGATAATTAAGTTGTTATTTTGATATGTTGTCTCTGAATCTACTAGGAGTTGGTCAAGAAGTTAGTGATGCTGTATGACAAATGTGAAGAGAGCTTACGGCTGGATATAGCATTTTTAATAGTCATCTTGAAAGAGCTAATGTTTGAAATCTTGAGCGCTGATATTTCAACAATGAGAATATAGTCAAAGATGAGAAGAGTTCTCCAGCCAAAGTCCTGGGGGAGATCCATGCTTAGAGATCAGGAGAGATATGGAGACCAAACAAAAGATTTTGAAGTGAGTAGTAAAATATAAAAAAGAATGTAACAGATTTCAGAGTAGTTTCTTTCAATTATGCACTTTTTCAATCAAAGGATAGTAATGTACAACTATTATTTGTGTGTAGGTATGTGTGGGTATACACACATATATGCATGTGTGTATGTAGTCAACACAGTGGAGTCCTATTTGAATATCTTAAGAAAAACTAGTACATATCATTTTTTGGCACAAAAATATTACTTATTCTCACTGAGATGTACACGTGAGATAGAGTACACATATACATACAAATATGTGTGTATACACCCACATACATATATATATATACATGCATTCATTATGCATATTGAAAAATGAAAAGTACATATATATATATTTATAACATTTAATCTCTTGGAAGTATGTTTCCAATTAATGCATAAAACTACTTAAATGTGTCTTCATGGGTTTTAATCTAATACTGTGTGACCATCACATATAAAAATCCTAGCATCAGGAGAAAAAGAAACTTTTAGAGAAATATTATTTTCTATGGATAAATCTTCTCTTTATTCCCCATGAACTCTTGTTGGAATAGTAGGAAGGGGTACACCAGGTTATCTCAGCTGTTTCTTCATCTCATACGGAGCAAAGAGACCTTTACAGAAATAAGGTTAAGAAAAATAAACAGGGCAGATTTGTGTGCATTTGTACATAAGCTTGCATATGTGTGTGGGGAAACATGTCTTGATCTCACTATCCTCAAATGATATAAATATCTGACTGGAAAAATAAAACTTCTATGCCCTCATCAATGACAAACATCACTAACACTAATGCTTTAAAAGAGAAAATGCAAGAGAGAAAACAAAGAGATTTTATTCTTCTCCTAATGGCTTGCTATGTGACCTTGGGCAAGACACTTAACCTCCTGGTGACTCAGCTTTTCCATCTGAAAAATTGTATAGTAATTACCTCATTTATTCTAAACTCAATAGGTTGCCATTTTTATAAGCCTTGTTCAGTATCAAGGACAGTTGTTCAAGGCTTAGATCTTATCAGGGTACAATATCTATATTTCACATTTTAAATAAGGATTAATGTGGACTATGCAGAAGTATGTAAGGGGAGAAAGTTTGTATTATTTTCCTGGGCTATATGATAACAGATGGTTAAGGAAACAGAGTATAAATGGTATACACATTATTTCACCTTGTATATAAATTGGAAATTGGGGCACCTAAGAAGCAAGGCAAAAGGAGAACCAGACAAATGCATCATACCAAAGGACTGAACTCCTGTTTTTCCTAGGTATTCTTTTAATACACACACACACACACACACACACACACACACACACACACACACACATACACATACACATACACACACCCCTTTAGAAATTCATAAACTTTCTCAAGTCACAGTCTGTAGACATAAAGATGACACCATCTGTTGTTTAGAACCTCTTGTAATTGAAACATTTTTTTTTACTCTGAGTTGACTTGTGAGGTCAACTAGCTTACCTCACTCTTGTTCTTTGAACAAAAGGCAAACAGATGCTCCTTTTCTCTGTAGCACATTACCTAATCTGACTAATGATAGTAAAGTTCAAGATAGTGAGTTTTCCTTGGCCTGCATTACATCTTGTAAATACCTTTGAGTCCTGCTAGCTTCTTGACACCACTTTATCATTCAGTAAACACATTGATTACTTGACAAATAAGATTTCAGCTAAATTGAACATTTTTAAGATCGATTTGGACACTGCCTTGCCATTAGAACATCTAATACAATTGCAAGCGCATTTATTTTCTAGCATCCGGGACCTTGTCCTATATATAAATGCACTTTCACACCACAGTTTAAAAATATTCAATGCTTCCTGCAGCCCAACAGCTGCAATTATATTGCAATTAGTGTTCATGATTACTAACTCTGAAAAGATTAGAACCCATTGAGAATTTGGCTGTTAAAATTTTAATGTGGAATGAGAATACTTTGAGAATAGTGGTTACTGATTGGTGAGGGGAAAAGATACGATGATGTGACTTAGCTCTAACGTTAGTTAAGATCAAGATATCAAATCTAAACACAAGAAGGAAATAAATGTCATTCATGTTATATTCAGCTGGGGAATGCAAACTATGACCTGAGGAACCTCCACAAATTCAGCTATTTCCATAATGAAAAATTTCAGAAAAAGACAAAAAGATTTTCCACCATAAAAAGTCCCAAACTAAAATGTGTGAAGTTCAACTCAAATTTAAGCATGTCAGATGCATAATCAATTACATATAAATATGTAATAATAACAATAGCCATTCTTTTATCCATGAAAAATTTAAATTATTACTAAAATGTAATGATAGAATTGGATTCATATACATGGTATGTTTTTTGTTTGTTTGTTTGAGTGAACACTTTAAAAGACAGGTAACAGCATTTAGAGATAGTACAGTGTAGTAGAGGAATCAATACCTTTGGTTTCAGAGGTCCTAAGTTAAAATTCTTTATCTGTTATTTGCATGTGTGAATTTGGGAAAATCAATGAGTATCTCTGGGCCTCTATCCTTTTTTCTGTTTTCTTTTCTTTCTTTTTTTTTTTTTCGTTGTTGTTTTAAATGAGGTTGGTCTAGATGGCCTGAATATTCCTTTCTAGCTCTAAATTAATAATCCTATTATCACAAGATAATAGTGTATCCTCGCAGCTGCTCTCCAACTTGGATTCACACTCATGGGAGTGGATGTCCAGAAGGTGGCTACTCACTAGGACAGTCTATAGGTCTGGACCTCTCAAAACAGTAGCTGATAAAGTCCCCATTATTTTTCTTGTCAGTCAGTAGAAATAATTTGGTCAAATAAAGGCATTTACTAAAATATCATAATAAAATCAATAGATATATTCCACACTCCTCATAAGTTTAATTTATATTATTCCACAAATACACACATTACCAAGGAAAGAGTAGGCACAACCTTAGAGTGCAATAGTAATGAACACACAAACAAGGGATGTATGTGGCTAAGACAATATGTGCTTGGAATTGCAGGTTGTTGATTTCCTTTCTTTACTAACTGATTCCTCATATAGCTATCATTAATGGTAGCCACATCTTTTCTGGGCAAAACACTCATCTGGATTCCTTGGTTCCACTCATCTTAATTACAGTAGCTTTTGCTTCCTAGGGTTAGGTCTCTCCTGCGCCCAGAACTAACTATCATTTCTATGTCCAGAGGTTCTATTCCTTGAAGTTATATGTGTACTTGAGAGACTGCCTCTCTGAATTTATGTCTGTTAGTGAGTTTATTTCTCTACTCCCTCTAATAAACCTTTAACACTCTCAAACTGACTCCCCAACTATGAGTTTGAGTATCTACCACTACATGAATGATGCCCCATTGCTAGATGGTATATGTGATGGCATAAGAATTTATTTATCGCTACTATGTTTCAGACATTATACTAGGTACTGGGGCATATAAGAAGAGGCCAAGACAATCCTGACCATCAAGAAACTAAAAATATAGTAGGATAGACATCATACAAGCAAATCAGTAGGCAAAACTGAATGGAAGATGGATTAGAGTAGGTAAAGACTTGTCAGAGAGACTCATCAATACGGCAATAATCCAGGTATGAAGTATTGAGAACTTGCACGAGAGTAGTGGCAATATCAATAGTAACAAAGCAGAGCATGACAGAGAGTTTACATAGGTGAAATCCACAGGCCTTGCCAATAGATTGATTGCATGAGGTTGTAGTGTAGTGAGAGATAGAAGTCTAGGGTGACATAATGACTCATCATGAAACATATCAATAAAAAATTAAGTATGTATCCTCATATGTATATATTTGTTTATATTACATATTAAAACACAAACAGAAAATAAAATTGAGATATAGATGAAATATTTAATTGCCTATTTTATTTATTAAAATATAACTTTCTCTGGCATTCTCAATATTACATTAGTTAAAAATATGATTAAATATAATTGATTATTTTCTGGAAAGCTTCATTTAGCACTTCTTTCTTTTAAAAAATAGTTTAACCCTTTCTCAAACTACTCAGTGGTTCAAAAGTCTGGTCAAATATTTGATTTATTTGCTTCTTGGTTTTTAGCAGTTGTCATGGATTGAAAAGATAGTTCACAAAGCTATGCAACTACAAAGGTAAGAAATGAATAATAGTTTGTACTTAGCAAAATCATAATAGAATTTCTCAATCCAATCATCCTTTCATAATCTCCATTTTTAAGGATTCTCTAAAGGTTGGCTATACCTTTTTTCTCTCCCAATACTATGAACTTTATCTATCATATCTTTCAACAGTCACTTCCATTTTCCTACTCCCTTTAACCTTCCCCTTTCAGCTTCCTTTTACAGATTATCTTCCCCCATTGTGATATAAGCTCCTTGAGAGCAGGTATAGTCTTTCTTGATGTTTACAAGTGTATTCCATGAGTTTAGCACAATTCTTAGCACACAGTAACCAAGTAAGTATTTGATGACTTGACCATTTATCACTTGTTTACCTGGAGTTACTGCTGCTTCTTGTTCTTACTCTCATTCCTTATACTACTACAACTACAGCTTTTCTTATTTTTTCTAGAGTTTTCCCTGATGTGACTATCCTCCAAACTAGACTCCCTTGTTTTTCTACCAGGCTAGTAGAAAGCAGATCAAGCTTATTTCTGATGAAGGAATGGAGGAGAAGACAGGAAGTAAGGAAAAGAAGGACATATAGAGGCTAGGCCAAGAATGGCCTTATCCCACTAATACCATCCTACCCAGACAACTGACCCTGGAGTCCTGAGTAGATGAAAGAGGAATAACAATGATGTGTTAGCTGCATACATGGTGAACTTTTGTGCTGCATTTTTAATTTCTAAGATAATCTTTCTGCACCTCAAGGGATCATCACAAATATCCATTGGTATATGTGGATACAATTGTGGAAATCATTTAGTTTAATATGCAGAAAAGAAATTAAGCAGATATTCTGTATTCAAGATGAAACAGAAAATATTGAGCTAGCTAATGTTAACTCATTTAAAAGTAATTTAGAAGATAATCACATGGTTGACAAATGTTTTTAACTTGAGAATTAAGTTTACAACAAAGAAATTTAAAATTTTTTAAATAGGTACTAGGTATTATGAATATTTGCGGAGTGAATATTTCATGGACTTCTCTGAAGGATGCATCCCTGCTATTAATTTGTTGTGCAGTGTATCTGTATCTGTAGGCATTCAGCAGTTTGTTAATTCAACAAGTAACTTCACCTTGCAGTCAGACTTGCTGAACACTAGCTGACATCAGCTAAAGTGAGCTACCCTGTAGAAAGAGATTAAATAAATACTGCCCCACATTAAAATATAATGGTGATCATCATTCTAATAATACAATGTAAAGCCAGTGGACATCATCTCTCTGAATTTCAAATCAGACAAGAAGTTTTGGAAAGTAATGTAAGGTAAAAGACAGTAATAAAGAAAAACATTACATCTAGCAAATGTACCTGTATATATCAGTGTGACAGAAATTTTAAAGAGTTCTATTCCTGGCGTTCTGCCATTAAAAATGTATAACAAGTGTCCTGGGAATTAGGGTATCTTCTCCAGTAGTAGTAGACAAGATTCCTTCCTTCATATGTGCTTGTCCTATACAACACAGACATTGACCTAGCATTAAGTAAATTGGATGTCAAATGTGTCAAAGTATTCTAACTGCCAGTGACATTGTCACTGGGACATTGACATGGAAGACAAAACAAAACCTCCTATGAGCTGAACATAAGATTTGAAAAAAGGGCTACAACGCCAAGGATTTTGCTCTGATTTTTAAATTTATTACACTCTGACACTTGAGTGCATTAGAATACAGAGACAGGTACTTCCTTCTGAAGGTTCACATCACAAGCTTTCTATCCAGATTGCAAGGAGAGTTTGTCTATTAGGATTATTGAGTTGTGACTGATTCTTCTTTTCTGCCTATACTCATGACTTCAGCTATTTAAAAGACAGTCTGTGCTATCAAGGTGACTCTGTAGCTACATGCCTGGGTACACACTACAATGGAGCAACACCAGGTATTGTACCTCCTTCTTCCAAGCAGTCAACCAAACATTAAGAAATAGCAGACAAGACTAGCAATTTCTCTATTTGCATGCTTCCCTGCCCCATATTAACTCAGAATGTCAGTGGAAATAACTAGTACCAATTTGTGCCTCAGAGTGAGATAAAATAATTCAAACAGACTTCAAACAATTAAACACATTTGCAATTATATTGTAATCAGCAAATCAAAAGAATATTCCTATTTTTGTCCTTATGAATATAATAGAAACTTAAAGCCCTCCTTCCTCCCCAGGGGAAAAACCAACCAACCAACCAACAAACAAAAACATCTGTAGTCCCACCTAGATTAATTTTGTTCCTTTGTCATTGACCAATCTATATTTATTTTTTACAGCAATAATAACAAAAGAGTGAGTTCCTCTCCATCCATTAAGATCCAGCTCAAATTATGTCTTACCTGTGAATACATTCATTTATGATTTCACCCAAAAGTCTTTCCTATTCATGAATTATTGTAATATATGTTTATATGTGGTATTATATTTTGAAACAATCAATAATTTAATTAAAGAGAATAATGGCAATGAGACAAAATAGAAAAAAAATATATGAGGTGTGGTCAAAGCATTACTTAGGGAAAAATTTACATCTCTAAACTCATACATGAACACAAGAGAGAAAGACCAGATCAATGATGGGTATTAAATTTTTTTCAATACATTTAAAAAATAATTTGTTTGTTTACTTTAAGTTTATAACATTCAGTCCCATAGTACCTTGAGTTTCACATTTCACATTTCACAAGAAAAAGAAAGAGAGTAAGTAGTATTCTGCAGTCTGTATTCAGACTCTGGATTATATGGCATAATAGTTAATGCAATGTAGTGTGTGGATAGAGAGCCAACCTTGAAGCCAAGATTCAAGGGCCTGCCTCTCACATAGAATGGCTAAGTGCCTCTTAGCAGGTTGCTTAACCTCTCAGTGCTCAAGGCAACTGTCTAAGACATGGTTGTAGAGAAAGGGACAACTTCTGGTAGTAAAGGGATTTACCTCACCTCGGCGTTATTTCTACAGAAGAAATTACATATTATTACCCATTCATTTTTTGTATGCATGTATACTTCCTCCTCAATTGTAAATTTGTATTAAGAACTATGTCAGACTTCTTTGCATTGCCCCAAGAACAAAGAACAAATAGTCAATAAAGGTGCATTGATTATCAAAATAATTCTAAAAACGCTCAGGTTTCAACAAAGGAGAAGGTTAAGGAAGTGTTAACAATATGACCTCCTCTCACAAAAGGAGTTGTTAATTAGGAAATGGACTTCCAGGATCCAAGATGGTGGAATGAAACATAAATAATTGTAATTCTCCGATATTCACCTCCAAACAATCATATAATAGCATCCCACAACAAATCCTGGAACAGTAGAACCAGCAAAAAGATTATTAAAACAATCTCTCAGCAAAAGGAAACTTGGGTGGGGGCAGAGCCAAGATGGTGGAGTAGAAATAGGGCTTCCATGCAGGTCCAGCTCCCACTTTCCCTAATTTATGTAAAAGGGGACTCTGAACAAACATTGGAACTACAGAACCCACAAAAATCACACAAATAAGCTAACCTCCTGTTGACGAGAGCCCAGTAGGCCAGCAGGAATTGGCCAGAGCAGTGCTCTGGGAGCTGACCCCAGACCCTCATGAGGCAGAAGTTTTAGCCCCAGTGAGGCCAGACCAGTAGCCAGCTGGAGAGACAAAAGAAAACCATCAGCTGTGGCCTTTTCAGAATTACCAACACATGGATGCCTAGGACACTGTGAGAGGTTAATGCCCTATGGAATTGGGACCAGTATTTAGGAGCATATTAGCTTCTTCCCCTGGGGGCTAGAAGCAGCCGAGGAGCCTTGGAACAGCTCCATTTTGGAGCTTCAGTTGTAGCTTCAGCTCCTGGCCTGCAAACTGTAGGCATCCGGAGATCAATCTGGGGGGTACTCACTCTTGCTTTAACCCCCCTGGATCTGAATTGTGGTCTGGGATGGAGGTCTTGGGGTGTGTGGGGGCTTCAGGGAGGGCACCCAACTAATACCTCCAGATGTTGAGAAGAACCCAATGTTTGGGACAGAAGCTCCCCTGTCTGGTGGCAGAGTCCTACTGTGGCAACAAGCCCAAAAGTCAAGTAATTAAGTGGCAATATGCCAAGGCAAAGGAAACAAAATGAACAGAAAAATTCAACATTAGACTCCTATTTTGGGGGCAAAGAGGATCAAAGCATGGAGCAGGAGGAGGATGGTGAGGTCAGAAATCCTGCACCAAAAGCCCCAAATGAAAATATGAATGGGTCACAGGCTATAGAGGATCTTAAGAAGGGTTTTAAAAACCAAATAAGAGAAGTGGAGGAAAATTTGGAAGAGATATGAGAAGGATGCAGGAAAAGTATGAAATGAGAGTCAACAGCCTGACTGAGAAAAATAACACCTTAAAAATAGACTAACTCAAATGGCAAAGGAGGCTCAAAAGGGCAATGAGGAGAAGAATGACTTAGAAAGCTGACTTTGCCAAATGGAAAAAGAATCTCAAAAGCTCACTGCGGAAATCCATTCCTTCAGAGTTAGACTGGAGCAAATGGAAACTAGTGACTTTATGAGACATCAAGATGCTGTTATACAGATCCAAGCAAATGAAAGAATAGAAGGCAATGTGAAATATCTCATGGGAAAAACCACTGACCTGGAAAATAGATCCAGCAGAGATAATTTAAAAATTATTGGACTACCTGAAAGCCATGATCAAAGAAAAACCAAGAAATCATCCTTCAAGAAATTCTCAAGGAAAATTGCCCTGATGTTTTAGACCCAGAAGGTGAAATAGAGGTTAAAAGAATCCACATATCACCTCCTGAAAAAGATCACAAAAAGAAAACTACCAGGAATATTATAGCCAGGTTCCAGAACTCCCAGGTCAAGGAGAGAATACTACAAGCATCCAGGAGGAAACGATTTCAATATTGTGGAAACACAATATGAATAGCCCATGATATGGCAGCTTCTACACTGAGGGATAGAAGGACATGGAATATGATATTCAGGAGGGCAAAGGACCTGGGATTAAAATCAAGAATTACATACCCAGCAAAACTGAGTATCTTTTTTCAGGGTAAATTATGGTCATTCAGTGGAATAGAGGACTTTCAAGCATTCTTGAGGAAAAAACCAGAGTTGAATAGAAAATTTGACATTTAGACACAAGAAGCAAGAGATACTTGAGAAGGTAAACACGGAAAAGAAATCAAAAGTACCTTATCAAATTTGAACATTCCCACATGCTTAATCAATAACTATGGCTGATGAAACCTTTCTCAGTATGAAAATATTTGAAGAAGGGTATACACGCATATGAGTACATATGTGAATGTGTGTATATATGTTTACAGGTATACATGGATATAGGGCACAGGTCGAATTAGGTTGGAAGGGATGATACTTAAGGGGTGAAGTTAAGAGGTGAAAGAGGAATGTGACAAGAGGAGATATGGAGAGACAGGGTAGGTTAAATGTAGAAGAGTCAAGGGGAAGTGGTTGCAGGGAGGGGAAGAAAAGGAAGGCAAAAAGGCAAAACCATATTCTCATTGAATTTCACTCAGGAAGAGAATGACTTACATACTAAATGGGATATCTCACCTTGCAGGAGAGTAGGGGGGAAGGGGGATGAGAGGGGAATGATATAGGGGAGGGCATGCTGGGGGGAGGGGAGGTTGGCGGCACCTGCTTTTAACGAGGGACAGGAGTAAAGTAAGGAATTGACCAGGTGAGGGTGGGATGGGTAGGATGGAAATATAGTCAGTCTTTTACAATATATCTATTATGGTAATGTTTTGCATAGCTATACATGTACAACATATACTGAATTGCTTATCTTCCCAGAGGGACTGGGTGACAAGGGAGGAAGGGAATGGATCTGGCAATCGAAGTTTTAAAATTTAATGTTTCAAATATATATATATATACTATTATTAATTCTATTTTGCATGTAACTGGGAGATAAGATGTGCAGAAATTGGGGCACAGAGATTCACCTTGCCCTAATGGAAAAGTCAATGGAGGTGTGGGAGAAGATATGGGAGAGAGTAGATTGAATGAGGGATATCCTCTGGGACTGCTATTCTTGGGTGGTTGGTAGGGGAAAAATCGGGAAAAAATTTTAACTCAAGATCTGGCAAAAATGAAAGATGTAAACCAGAAGTTAACCAGAAGTTAATAAAGCATTTGGAAAAAAAAATGTAATTGAAAAAATACTATTAAGAAAAAAAAATGTTGCTGATTAAATCCCTAAGGCACCCATATTATGTGCAAAAGTAACTGAAAGGCATGTACCCATGTGTCCCCCCCCACCCCCGCCTTTAGGAAATTCACTATTTCCTTAATATAATGAAGCATCTAAGTTTCATAGTCATACCCACTGGTTACACTCTCTAGGCATAAGTTTCATAGAGATAAGCTTAAGAGGATTCTAGCATTGTCTGAGCTCACACTGTGTGTATCCCAGATAAAGCTTCACACTACCCTCCTTACATATAACAACATGCATCTAAAAATGGTATGATAATCTAATGGTTTTGTTCACTGGTTTGCCATCCTTAGCTAGAGAAGACCAGACAGATTGGTCACTAAGGTTAACTTGCTAGTATGATAGAGAAGCCCTTCTGACTCTGCCCAAAGGGAGCCATGATGAAGCAGCCTCAGTGGGATAATCCTGTACCCCTGTAAGCATGGGCAGCTACTGGCAGAAAGCTCCCATCAGTCTTGAACAGCATTATCCCTGGTCCTAGGCATTTACAGTAAACATCATCTATTGTACAACATTGCTGACTGGACCCCAGTTATTCATAGCACTAGCACTTTCACTTCAAGTTTTGACAGAAGACAAAAGGGGGAAAGACAAGGGAGAAAGGAATCATTCAATCAATCATTCAGCTGACAATCATTTATTCAGCTCTTTGTGTTAGGAATTATTTTAAGTGCTGGAGATGTAGAGAAAAAGAAATGAAAAATAAACTGCCTATGCCCATTAATAATGTACTTTGTGGGGCAACAACATAAACATACATAGTTGCAGTGGAGGCCATAACAGTGGAAAACATATAGAACTAAACTGTCATCATTTATAAGTGATGGCGTTTGATTTGCTAAGTTTCTTTGGGGATCAGATGTTGTGAAGTAGAAATAATTCTATAATTGGAGTGAGAGAACATGGATGTCCTCTGTTACATAGGATGTCACCTTTAAGTTAGCAGTATGAAAGTGGGCCACACAAAAATGCCTTTAGTTTTGTTTTTGGGGTTTTTTTTCCTCTTCTGCTAAAGGCTCGATATGAATATAAACTTTTATGCTGTTCCTGTATTATTGTATACTATTTTGTTCCACGGAAAACTTCCTGTGGTGTAATAGAGTCAGTTTATATTCTGAAGCATAAAAGGTGCTGATTATTTTCCCCCACCAATAAAAGTATCTAATACTCTTGTAGGATTTCATGACATTTGCTGCTTGAATACTCTCTAGTAACAGGAATTCTGCCCATGCAGGAGTTTGTAAAACAGATTCCTTTACACATATTTACATTTTCACACTTTCATTACAACTAATATGCTTTTATATAACTTTGCCCCTTTTGTTGAGACAGGTTGGTTGATAGATTTTCAAATGATTGAACACATCATGTGTTTTTAATCACACCAAATGTTACCAAAGGGAGGGAGATGGATCTCTGGGCTCTGGAATGATTACATTGCTCCCTGGCAGTGTCTAAATGAATGGTGTAGTTACATATCCAGATTGGGAGCCTCAAGGTGAGGCAAACAATCTCCAGGATCAGTTTCAAACCCTGTTGCTTTGGACTCCCAAGATGACAAAGCAACAAGAAGAAACAATTGTAATCTTTGTTTTTCTCTAATTAAGTAAATTGCCATTATAGAAAAGGAATTTTCCTGGACCTTCCTTCCCCTACTGCCCATTTGTCCTTCAAACACAGTTCATTGCATTACTTTGTCACTTTTGCTGTTTAACCTGTTCTTCCAGGCTACTGGCTAAATGATCTAGCTAATTAATTTGCTTATGAATAGGTTGTAATTAAAAGTACCCTTAAAGTACCACTCTTTGGGGTGGGAGTTGGCATGAATAAGTTAGAGAATTACTGTTATAGGGAATTGAGTCCAGTATGGATTTTCTTAACCGTTAATGAAGAAACCATATGTGTATGTGCCTCTTCTGTCATAGAGGAATGATTGTATTGTTGCTAGGTTAATTGTTGTTAGGAGGTATTTTTGTTCCACCTTGTTTGTTTATTTCTGGTGAGGATGCCCCCCTAGTGAGTTTAATTTTCCCCCAACTTTTTAAGTTAGGTCCTAAAAATGGCTGACTAGATAATAGTTAAAATTCAATTTCCTTCAGGCGTGCAAACTGAATGCTAAATGAACTCTGATTTTGTGCTGTTTTTCCTATCAAGTGCTTCTTTTCTGGTGGATTGAAGCTGTAGCATATAGAAGAGGTGAAATTACTAGTGTAACAATCAAGGAAGGCCACAAAATGCAAAGCCAATTTGAGGAAAAATAAATGATTGATAGTGTAATCAATGCATGGGTGGCAGAGAAGGAAGTCAGCAAGCCGAAGGGCATGAGAATAATAAAATGCCTAAAATAAAAACAGGAGTAGGTGGTTAATTTGCGGCTCTAACAGCATAGTAAATATGTAAACATAGGGGACAAAAACAGGAAATACTAAAGCACAAGAAGAATACACTCAGTAGAGCCTCACACAAAATAAGGTGGAACACATTAATTGTCCTGCATAATTTTGAAAATGTTTACCTGAAAAAGAGGTAATAATGCATATTGACAAAAATTTAAAGTTAGCCATCCAAAAGATTACAAAAAATTAGAACTGGTCATAAGAAACTGAAGTTTCTTGTTGGACACAATAGTTTTTATCCATACTTCCCATTTTTTGTATTACAGAGAAAAGAGCTTTTTGTTCAAAGTTTGAAGATTTTGTTCAAATTCCAGATTTGTTACTAATTGTTTCTGTTACCTTGATCATGTTGTCACTATTTGTTTCTGTGACCTAGATCATGTCACTGAAATGCTTGAGGCCTCGGTTTCTACATGAACAAATAAAAGGGTTTTGGATTAGATGAACTCTAAAGTCCTTTTAGGTTGTAAATTCTTTTCTGTTATTCCCTATACATGAGACTAGAGCAGTTAAGTTGTGTGGTGTGTAGACTAATTAGCCTGGAGTCAGAAAATATTAAGTTAATATTTGGCCTTAGACACTTAGTAGCTAAGTTATCCGGGTCAAGTCACTTAATCCCTTTTTACCTCGATTACCTCAACTATAAAATGGGGGAGAAATAGCAGTTACATCCCAGAAATGTTGTAAAGATTAAATGAGGTAATTTTTGCAAAGCACTTATCACAGTGTTTAGCTAATCTTTATAAGTTATATAAATGCTAGTTTTATTGTTGTTGTTATTCTTATTATACTGCAAATATCCTAGATTTCTTTTATGCTATACATTGTCTTTTTCAATAACCTTTGTCAAATTCTGAGACCAAAATATTCATAAACTTGTAGTTGACTGGGTGCAGAGACTCAAAAAGAATGTGATTAGGCTAATCCTGAGGCAACAGGTGTATAATTATTTGCTGGGAAGTCTTTCCTTGAAGTCTTTGCAGCTTGGAAGAAATTGTAAGAACTTGAGCTCCTTTTGCTTAGCTTTCAATAAGCCAGGTTCACTGTAGCACTATAAAGAATCATAGAGAAACTACTTCAGTAATTTATTTGCCATCACATACATGTTGGGTGTAGACATTACAGGTGGACAATATGTCAGCTCAGATGTGATTAGGTCATGTGCTAATGAATGCCTTCAATATGCTGCTCAATGAAGATAGAGAAGAGGCAGAGGTAATATATTCATCACTGTTATTAAATATCACCATATTGTTATTATATATATATGCGCACACAAACACACACATATAATGATTATATGTAACTACAGAGAATCTGTGTGTGTTTGCGTATTTGTGTATAAGAGAGAGAGTAAATCAAATGTGTCTGCAATAGCAGCATGTGAACATGTGTTTATAAACCTTACCAAAGGGCATATATCAGAGAAGCCCATGATTCTTTCCTTATAGAGTCAAAGGATATGGAACCATCTGTGTGAGAAGCGACCCAATTCAACCTTCCTGCACTGTTAGAGAAATTCAACAAAGAAATGATCATTTCTTTCTTTCTTTTTTTCTTTCTTTCTTTCTTTCTTTCTTTCTTTCTTTCTTTCTTTCTTTCTTTCTTTCTTTCTTTCTTTCTTTCATTTTAGCAATCTTTATCTCAGTACTGACTTATCATACTTACCATCATGCCTACCAAATTTTAGTCAGACAAGGATGGCCTAGAAGGGAAGAGATTATTTCATTCCTATTTGTATATTTCATGATGTTTTGCACATAGTAGGTGTTTGATAAATGAATAATTGATGAATCACTTTAACGAATGAATAGTTACTTGAATAGTTTTCCAAGGGCTATAACTGGGCATACAAACACACACATATATACACATACACACATATGTACGCATATATACACACAAGTATGTATATACACACATATATGTATATGTATGTGCATGCACATTTATATATAGCCACAAAAATCTTCTTAGAATTTGAATTATATTTCATCTTGTGCTTTACCTTTCGTTGGATGAATAGAGAAATACATAAGAGGGTTTGTCATGTTGCCAAGACAGTGATAATTCCACAAGATAGGAGAATCTGTTGCAAATCAGTTTTAATAGACCAAACTTAGCCCTGACAACTAAGTAAAGTGGGAACACTTTCATGAAAGAAAGACTCATATATATTAAACAACTTCTTGAACCTCTTGGGATAGTTTGCATAATAATTGCTTTTGAAACAAGAGCACTGGATTTAGTAATGAAGGTACAAGTTATGCATCCAGGGTCCACAAGTATAACACCAAAAATCAATAGGCATCAAATTAATAGGGACAATATAGGTACATTTGTACATCTGTGAGTGTAAGCAGTTTTCATCATTGTTAATTGGAGTTATAAACGCATGCACTTAAAATTCCCTAAGTAATCTGTTGTGATTTATGCTAACCAGGCTGGCAACCAGGCTTATACAATGTTCCCATTGTTAATTGCAGCTACGCAGCAGCAATTTTGCTATGAGAAGTTACAACTCTATTATCGTGTTTGCTGTGTTTCAGGCTGAGTCAGTACAAGGCTTATGAGCCCCATCAGTATTTGACAATTAAGCCCACCCAGTTTTGTACTGTTCATGGTGGAGTCAAACTGCTGGACGCTTTACACTCACCTGAGACATTAATGAGATCCAGATTGCATCTGGAGGAACAAATATTAGAAGATCAAAGAGGAGTGAAGAGGCAGTTGTTTACCTAGTTCATTTCCTGGTGGACAGCATGTCAGGACAATATGGGTAAAAGAAAAATTAGTTTGAACCTTAGCTCACAATTCTGCCTAATTCCACTAGCAAATTAATCAATAAACCATAAACAATTTATTAAATACTTGATATGTTCTAGACACTACAATAATGCAAGAGATATAAGCACAGGAAAGCAACAGGCCTTGCCTATAAGGAGCTTATATTTTGATGGAGGAAGATAATCTGTATGTGTGTGTATATACACACACAAACACACACACCTACTCACACACATATAATGCAAATACAAATCAAATGTTAGGGAATCTTGGAAAAGAAGTCAGAAACACCTGGAAGGACTGGGATAATCTTCATAACTTTTCTTGATGTAACACTGAAATGAAATGAGGAATTCTGTTAGGTGAAGATGTTTAATTGTGTGGAGATAGTAGATTGGAATATTATGTTGTGAATATGAACAATTTGATCAGTAAGTACTATTTGGCACAAACTCTGGAAAGACATAGTGTAAAAGAACAAAAATGGTTCAAAGGGGCCACACTGTTATGGTTTTTAAATACTCAAGAGAGGAGTTTATATTTTTTGTAGCAGCAAGCACCGCAATATCCCCAGGGTGACTGCCAACACAGGTACTTAGATCTGCTTTTCAAAAGGAAAGCAACTCAAAATCAGTTAACACGCTTACTTTAATCAAACAAACACACATTACCTAGTTCAGGGGAAAAAGGTCAGCACCCCAAACTTCAGAGTTACAGAAATTACAGATCAAACAGACAAGCTTCCAAACTGTCCAACCATTATGTCAATACCAAATCACAGTTACCAGAGAGGGAAGCATCAACATCTGGGTTTTCAAAGCCGGGGGGGGCTCTCAACAACGGCTTCCCAGAGTCTCATCTGGTCAAATCACACAATACTTCTCAAAGTGAGCCCCAAAGCAAAGCCTCTCATCAGAGTTTATATAGCTTTCTCCTGGCTCAGAGAATGTAACAACCTTCTGGACCCACTGACCAATCACAAAGTATCAAGGTATGGGCTTTCCTGAAAAACAAGCTTCCCACCACAGGCTCCAGGTGCACTTAAGCTAGGGGCAGGGAAGATCTTTGAATTTGCATTTCCATTACATTTTTAAAATTAATTTATTAGTTTAGTTTCAGTTAACAAGATTCAATTCCATAGTTCCTTGAATTTCAAATTTCCTTTACCTCCCTCCCACCATCCCCCAAGACAGCATATAGTCCAGTAAAGTATCTGCAAATACATTCATATTAGACATTAGTCCAATTACAAAGGTGTATTGTACTAGGTGGGATGAAAGATGGTAAAGAAGAAATAAAACCAAACAATGAAAAGAAAAGGATCAATTAGTTTGCTTCCATCAGGATTCAAGCTCAGTTCTTTCTAGTTATATCTCTTGATGTCGCATTTCTCCCCTTTATGAGTCTTTTGGGATTGAATTCTATCACTGCATTGCTGAAAAGAGTCCATTCTGTCATTGTTGGTCATTACACATATGACATGTCTGTGATTGTATACAGATTTCTTCTGATTCTACTCTTCTCGCTCAGCATCAGTTTGTATAAGCCTCTTCAGGTAAATATGAAATCTGTCTCCTCCTTGTTTCTTATAGCACAATAATATTCCATTACATTCATACACCACAGCTTGTTTAGCCATTCCCCAACTGACGGGCACCCCATTAATTTCAAATTCTTTGCAACCACGAAAAGAGCTGCTATAAATATTTTTGTACATTTGGGTCTTCCTCCCACTTCTTTGATCTCTTTCGTATATAACCCTAGAAGTGGTATTGCTGGGTGAAAGGGTGTGACATTATTTATAGTCCTTTGGGCATAATTTCAGATTGCTCTCCAGAATGGCTGGATAAGTTCACAACTCCACCAGCAATGCATTAGTGTTACAATTTGTCCATATCCTCTCCAGCATTTGTCACTTTCTTGTTTTCTCATCTTTGCCAATCTGACTGGAGGGATGTGGTATCTCAGAGTTGCTTTGATTAGCACTTCTCTAATCAATAGTGATTTAGAGCATTACTTCATATGGTTATAGATATCTTTAATGTCTTTCTCTGAAAACTGCCTGTTCATATCCTTTGACCATTTATCAATTGGGGAATGACGTTTATTCTTATAGATTTGATTCAATTCTCTGTATACTTTAGAAATGAGTCCTTTATCAGAGACATAAGTTGTAAAAATTCTTTCCCAATTTCCCATCTCCCTCTTGATCTTGGTTCCATTGGCTTTGTTTGTACTGAAGGTTTTCAATTTAATGTAATCCAAATTATCCATTTTGCATTTTACAATGCTCTCTAATTCTTCTTTGGTCCCAAAGTCTTTCCCTCTCCACAAATCCGACAGGTAAACTATTCCTTGCTTTCCCAGATTGCTTACAGTATCATCCTTTTTACATAGATAATGCACCCATTTAGACTTGATTTTGGTATATGGTGTTAGATAATGATCTATGCCCATTTCGGCCATACTATATTCCAGTTTTCCCAGCAGTTTTTGTCAAATAGTGTATTCTTATCCCCAAAACTGGGGTCTTTGGTTTTATCAAAGGATAGATTAATATATTCGATAACTGCTGTGTCTCCTGCGCCCAATCTATTCCATTGATCTACTACTCTACTCCTTTGCCAGTACCAAGCAGTTTGATGACTGCTGCTTTATAATACAGCTTAAAATCTGGCATAGCTAGTCCACTTGCCCTAGCATTTCTTTTCATTAATTCCCTTGATATTCTAGAGCATTTGTTTTTCCAAAAATTTTTGTTATTATTTTGTTTAACTCTAAAAAGTAGTTCTTTTGCTAAATCGATTGGTATGGCACTAATATATAATTTAGTTTGGTAAAATTGCCATTTTTATGATATTAGCTCGACCCAGAAATGAGCAATTTATATTTTTCCAATTAGTTAGATCTGATTTTATTTGTGTGAGAAGTGTTTTGTAGTTGTGATCATATAGATTCTGAGGTGTTTTGGCAGGTAGATTCCCAAATATTTTATAATGTCTATGGTGACTTTAAATGGGATTTCTCTTTCTATATCTTGCTGTTGAATTTCATTAGATATATACAGGAATGCCCAGGATTTATGTGGGTTAATTTAATATCCTGCAACTTTGCCAAATATATTTATTGTCTCAAGTACGTTTTTTAATTTATTCTCTAGGATTCTCTAAGTATATCATCATATCATCTGCAAAGAGTGATAGCTTGGTCACTTCTTTGCCTAATTTTATTCCTTGATTTCTTTTTCTTTTCTATTTGCTACTGCTAGTGTTTCTAGTACCAGATTGAATAAGAGGGGTGATAGTGGACACCATTGTTTCACTCCTGATCTTATTGGAAATGGTTCTAATTTATCCCCATTGTATATAATACTTGCTGATGGTTTTAAATAGATGCTATCTACTATTTTAAGGAAGGCTCCATTTATTCTTATAATTTCCAGTGTTTTCAAAAGGAATGGATGTTGTACTTTGTCAAAAGCCTTTTCTGCATCTATTGAGATGATCATGTGGTTTCTGCTAGTTTTATTGTTGATATGATCAATTATACTGATGGTTTTCCTAATATTAAACCATCCTTGCATTCATGGAATAAATCCTACCTGATCAAAGTGTATTATTTTGTGATAAGTTGTTGGAGTCTTTTAGCTAATATTTTATTTAAAATTTTTGCATCTAAGTTCATGAGGGAAATTGGTCTATAATTTTCTTTATATTCTTTATCTCCTCCTGATTTAGGAATCAGTACCATATTTGTGTCACAGAAAGAGTTTGGTTGGACTCCTTCTTCACTAATTTCCCTAAATAGTTTGTAGAGTATTGGAATCAATTGTTTTTAAATGTTTGATAGAATTCACTAGTAAACCCATCTGGCCCTGGAGATTTTTTCCTAGGGAGTTCATTGGTGGAATGTTTGATATCTTTTTCTGCGACAGGGTTATTTAGGTAATTCACTCCCTCTTCATTTAATCTGGGCAACTTGTAATTTTGTATGTATTCATCCATTTCACTAAGATTGTCCTATTTATGTGCATACAATTGGGAAAAATAATTCCTCACTATTTTTTTTTGATTTCCTCTCCATTGGAGGTAGATTCACCCTTTTCATTTTTGATAGTAATAATTTGGTTTTCTTCTTTCTTTTTTTATCATTTTGACTAAGGGTCTATCAATTTTATTGTTTTTTTTTTCATAGAACCACCTCTTAGTTTTATTTATTAATTCAATAGATTTCTTAATTTAAATTTTATTAATCTCTGGTTTTCAACATTTCTAATTTAACACTAAATTGGGGATTTTCAATTTGTTCTTTTTCTAACTTTTTTAATTGCATATCTAGTTCATTGACATTCCTTCTCTCTGCTTTAATCAAGTATGCACGCAGGGATATAAAACTTCCCCTAAGAACTGCTTTTAATGCATCCCACAAATTTTGATATGTTGTCTCATTATTATCATTCTCTTGAATGAAAGTATTGATTGTTTCTATAATTTCTTGCTTGACCCACCCATTCTTTAGGATTAAATTGTTTAATTTCAAATTAGTTTTTAGTCTATCTTTCCATGGCCCTTTACTGCATATATTTTGTCTTCCATCATGATCTGAGAATGATGTATTTAATATTTCTGCCTTTCTACACTGAATTGTGAGGTTTTTATGCCCTAGTACATGGTCTATTTTCGAGTATGTAGCATGCACTGCTGAGAAGAAAGTAAATTCCTTTTCATCCCCATTCAGTTTTCTCCAGAGATCCATCATACCTAGTCTCTCTAAAATCTATTCACCTCCTTAACCGAGGTTAGATTTATCAAGTTCAGACAGGGGAAGATTTAGGTCCCCCTCTAGTATAGTTTTGCTATCTATTTCTTACTCTAACTTCTTTAATTTCTCCTCTAGGAATTTGGGTGCTATACCACTCACTGCATATATATTAAGTCATGATATTGCTTCATTCTCGATGGTCCCTTTAATCAGGATATAGTTTCCTTCTTTATCTATTTTAATTAGATCTATTTTTGCTTTTGATTTATCTGAGATAAGTATTGCTGTCCCTACTTTTTTTTTTAACTTTAGATGAGGCATACTAAATTCTACTACAACCTTTTACCATTACCCTGTGGGTATCACTTTGTTTTTTTTTTTTTTGTTTGTTTGTTTGTTTTTTTGCTTTTGCTTTTTGGAGGGCAATTGGTGTTAAGTAACTTGCCCAAGGTCACACGGCTAGGTTTTTGTTTGTGTGTGCATTAAGTGTCTGAGGCCGGATCCGAACTCAGGTCTTTCTGACTGCAGGGCCGATGCTCTACTCACTGTGCCACCTAGCCGCCCCTGTATCACTTTGTTTTAAATGTGTTTCTTATAGACAGCATATTCTAGGATTATGGTTTTTAATCCATTCTGCTGTCCACCTCTGTTTTATGGAAGAGTTCATCCCATTCACATTCACATTAATGATGACTATCTGTCTCTTCCTCTCCATCCTATTCTCTCCCCTGTTTATTTATTTATTTTTTTTGTTTCTTACTTCTCCCTTCCCCTCCTTGAAGTTTTCCCTTTTGACCTCTCCCTCCCTCAGTGTTCCCACCCAGTGACCCCCCTTCTTAACCTACTCACTCAGCTTACTACTGTTTTCCTCCCCTCTAATCCCCCCTTTAGTCTCCTCCTTTTCTATCCCCCTTATCCTTCCACTACCTATAGGACACAATAAATTTTTATACTTATCAGAGTAAGTTAATCCCCATTTGACTCCAAACCAAAGAGAGTAAATTTCAAACGGTGCTCCTCTCTCTCTCTCTCCTTTTCTTTATTTATTGAATTTATGTGTCTATTCACATTAGAATCTTAAGCTTTGCTGATTAAGTTGATCCCTCTTTGAACCAGAACCAGTGAGAATAGTGTTTAAATGATGTTCCTCTCCCTCTTTCTTTCCCCTCTACTATAATGTGTTTCAATGACTCTTGGCATGGCATATTTTACCTATTCCTATCTCATCCTTTCCTTTTTCCCATTACATTTCCTTTGATCCCTTTAATAGTTTTTTATTTTGTTTTGTTTTGTTTTATTTTAGACTTCAGGTTAGTGCGTTCATACCCACACCCTTTATCTAAGTATAACCCTTTTGAAAGTCATGATAATCAGAAAAATTTCGATATTCACAGTTATCAGTTCCTCATATACGGATGTGAACATTTTGCTCTTGTTGCATCCCAAGTAATGAGCATGTGTGTGTGAGTGTGGGTGTGTGCACTTATGCATGTGTGAATCTGTGTTTCCCTTGTTTATCTTTTTATGTCTTTCTTGGGTCTTGTAATTGGAGATCAAATTTTCCATTGAGCTCTGGGTTTTTCATCAGGAAAGACTGGAAGTCCCTTATTTCATTAAGTGATCATCTCCTTGCCTGAAAGATTATGCTCAATTTTGCCGGGTAGTTAATCTTTGGTTGTAGTGCTAGCTCTCTTGCCCTACAAAATATCAAATTCCAGTCCCTCTGCTCTTTTAATGTAGAAGGTCCTGTGTGATCCTAGCTGTATTTCCTTGATATTTGAATTGTTTCTTTTTGACTGCTTGCAGAACGTTTTTCCTTAATCTTGTAATTCTGGAATTTGGCTACTATATTTCTTGGAGTTTTCAATTTGGGATCTCTTTCAGTCTGGAGAATTCTTTTGATAACTATTTTATCTTGTGATTCCATGACCTCAGGACAGTTTTCTTTCACAATCTCTTGGAGGTTGTTGTCTAGGCTTCTTTTTTCATCATGGCTTTCTGGTAGACAAATAATTCTTAAATTATCTCTCCTGGGTCTGTTTTCTAGGTAAGTTGTTTTTCCAGTGAGATATTTTACATTTTCTTCCAATTTTTCAATCTTCTTGTTTTGTTTGATTGACTCTGGTTGCCTCATAACGTTCCTAGTTTCAATTTGAGTGATTCTAAGTTTTTGTGAATTATAGTCTTCAGTTAGTTTTTGAAGGTCATTTTTAGGGAGGTATTTTCTCCAATTACTTCACTGAGACATTTTTCCAAGTTGGTCACTGCCTCCCTGATTTGGTCTTTAAAATCTTTCTTAAGCTTGTCCAAGAATGCTATTTGGTCTTGAGACCAGTTCCTATTTCCTTCTGTGGTCTCAGGTGTCATTAGAGAGTCCATATTGTCCTGTGTATTTGGTTGTTCTTGACCTACATAGTAAGCTTGGATTGATTTTCTTGCCTTCCCCTTCTCCTTCTCAACTTCCTTCCTTCCCATTGTGATTTCCTATTTCTTATTGTCTCAGGATATGAGCTAAGGGCCTGGTAGTTGACTTTGAATGCTCTAGCCTCCAGGTGGCTAGTTTATGGCTAAGGCAGGAATTTCAGAGAGGAATGTAGATGTGTCTTTGGGGGTTAATCTGACCACCTCAGACTTCTTCCTCTACACAAGCAGGCTTTTGTTGTTGAGTTGAGGAGGGGCGCTCTTCTCTTCAGACTCCTGGCTATCTCAGTTACACCCCTTCTTGGGGACTCCCAAGCCTGAGGCCATTTCCATTAACTTGGGATTTCAATCTGGGTGGCAGACTTATCTTTGGGTTTTCTATTTCATGAAGGAGGGATGGGAGGATCTGGGCAACTATAATTTACTTTCCCATTATAGCCCCTTTATTATACAAGTGGGAAGTTTCTAAACTTCCAAGCCGGGGGCTGAAAGCTGTAGGAGAAGCTACTATGTCTGCTGGGTGCCCGCGTCTCCTACCTGGCTCCAATGATTCCTCCTGTCCCCTCCTGAGATGAAGGCAAGATGACTGTGATTCATCCTTGCTAAGTCTGCAGGCTGTGGCTTCTTCTCTCTCTGTTGTAGTCTTTTGGTCTGCTCTTAAGTCGGAGCTGTGCAGACTGCACTTGCTCTGTGCTAGTCCTTTTCAGAAGCACTGAGTAATTTCCTGGGCTGGATTATGCCATGCTCTTTCTCCAAGTGGATTTTGTCATCCAGAATCCGTTCAGATTCACTTTTTAAGGTTTAGTGACTGAGGAGCTTAGAGAGGTTACTGCTTCCTTTCTGCCATCTTGGCTCCATCCCCGAGGAGTTTATATTTGATTCTATAGGTAAAAGGGTTACTATAGTTTATTGATATATTAAGAAAATATATAGGAAAACAATAACATGTGGAAGTGTTGCTGTTGTTGTTGTTTTTTTTACCTGACCACTTTAACATATAGTGTGTCATTTTAAATTTACAAAAAACTTCGAGACACAAGTAACGAAGACATTGATATATCCCTATTAATATAACAGAAAATGGCCTGAGAGGTTAAAAAAGTGGCCCAGTTTTGAAAAGGCAGAGATGGGAGTTTAACCAGCATTATTTTTTTTCCTACAGATCCAGAGTTCTTTCTACTTTATCTATAGCATATGAATGGAATAGAATGCTATTTATAATTAATAAAGCAAGTTGTAATACTCCCCCTCCCCCATGTTCAATGAAGTTTAGTGGCTATCACCTCTAAGACCAATAAAAATTTGCTGTTTAAAATCCTTCATAGCCTCTCATTTCCTACTATTTCAGTTTCTTTATAAACCTTACTCCCTTCCACATACTTTATGTTCCAGCAACACTGGCTTACTTAATGTTCATCCCATACAATAATGCATATCCTGACTTGGCATTTTCATTGATTGTTTCACATGTTGGCAATCTCTCCCTCCTCATCTCTGCTTTCTGGCTTCTCTGGTTTCCTTTAAGTGTCAGATCAAGTCCCACTTATACAAGAAGCTTTTCCCTAACCCTCTAAAATTAATATCTTATTTCTGAGATCATTTCCAATTCCTCTCATACATATTTTGTTTATACAGTTTTTTTTTGTTCAGGTGTTTCAGTTATGTCTGAATCTTGTGACCTGATTTGGGGTTTTCTTGGTAAAGATACTGGAATGGTTTGTCATTTCCTTCTCTAACTCATTTTATAGATGAGGAAACTGAGGCAAATAGGGCTAAGTAACTTGCCTAAGGTGACACAGGTAGTAAGTGTCTGAGACCAGTTTTGAACTCAGGTCTTCCTGACTGCAGGCCTGGTACTCAATCTACTTTGCCACCTACCTGTCCTAGTTTCTTTTTCTTTTTTGTTGTTTGTTTTCATTTCTTTGTATCCCCATCACTGCATAGAACCTACTACACAGTAAGCCCTTAAATGAATGTTGGTTTGACTTTCTCGTTAATAATTAAGAAATTTATATTTAAATTCTACATATTTTTTCATATAAATCATATAAGTCTAAGAATTTGAGAGTGAGCAAATTTACAGTGAGAAACTTTTAAATGATCCTCTTTGTCTTGTCAGGGCCAAGTCAATGTTTATAATGATGATGCAGATCCATTAATCCGTATTAAATTAAGTGTTGCTACCTTTCTCAGATTTTTCAGCTGTGTCCTATTTACCTCCAGCACAGAATTTAACATTATTTATTGACTTTTTCACATACTCTGTAACTCTAGAGTTGTAACATAATGAAATTATTCTCCTGAGGGCTGAAGTGACTTGCCAAGGATTTGAACTCTGGTCCCTTGACTCCAAATTCAATACCTTTCCCTATGGCCTTGCTGTCTTTTTAGAAGAAAGAGATCCCCCATGACTTAATTTTGAATTATAATATTTTGTTAATTTGTAACTGAGAATATTTAAATAAAGTTCATTCTCTTTTTTTAAATTGAAATGTTCTTAATTCTGATTACACTATACTTTTGTTCACTATCAGTGATTTTGTAAAAAAAAATCATTTAACTAATGACATTATCTTTGCTTAGGTCTTTATATTTTTTCATAATTTGTTTTTTGACCCCCCAAATTAATCACTTAATAATTGTTTTAAAACTCATTATTAGGATCAATGAAATTCAGTAAAAAATTCTAGTCTGTGCCTCTTGCAAAGAACTAATCTCCTGAGATTTTCAGTCTCTTTGACTTCCCTATAAATTTATTTGCTTTCACTTGTCATTCACAATAGAAGAAAAAGGAGATTTCAGCTGAAAGATAACTTGAGATGGAGTCAGTTAAGTTTGAATTCCTGCTCTATTGCTTATAAACGTTGTGAATTTGTACAAATACCAACCTTTCTGGACCTCAATTTCCTTATCAGTAAAAGAAGAGGTCAGGATTATGTAAGCTAAAACACTCCTTTGAGATATAAATTATGTAATCTTATAAACATATTAGTTAGTTCTGTTTTTTTCTACCTCTCACCAGGATCTGTGTGTAGAAATGTTATATACAGAATTAATGAAACACTGCAAAAAAAAGTGTCCTTCTGTATATAAAGGTCATTTAGAAGCATATTTTCATCCTTTCATTTAGTCAGTGTGGAATGAAAAAGTACTAAGTTCCTACTATGTGTAAGGCACTGAGGATCAGTGAATTTAATAAATCAGTGAGTTTAATAAATCCAACAGAAGTAATTTTAATAAATCCAACACAATGATATGAAAGATTTCAAGAGGAAAGACTCCTTTAATTTGACTAGGAGACACTTGACTGGCCTTGAAGAGAGGGAGTAATTTCAAGAGGCAGATGTGTGTGTGTGTGTGTGTGTGTGTGTGTGTGTGTGTGTTGTGAAAACTCTTTCAGAGAGTGGGGTTTCCTTTGCTTCTGAAACCTACATTACCAATTCATCACACTATGATGGACTTGTCTGCATCCATCCAACCATGGCTGATGTGTTTCTGACATACAGTATCAGAGTAAAAATTGTATCAGTTTCAATTTTTTTTTATTTAGAGAGTTATCATTGATTAGATATCCAGTGTCATAAGATGATTAAAGATTGAGTGAAATTGTTATGTAAAATGTGCTGTGCCCCTCATTGGCCTTCCCTGTGGGACAGATTCCATGCCTAGTAGGACATGACATTATTCCTTCCATTTTCCCTTCCTCTAACAGATATGGAAAGTAAAAGGCACTATAGTATAGCAGAAATACAGGGTGAGCTGGTACAACTACATAAGACAAAGGTATATTGCTAAGAATTAGGAAAGGTATGATAATGTGTCAGATATGGACCCTTCCCTCAAGTACCTTATTATCTATCTTACAATTTTCTCGTAATTGCTGGGGATTTTTAAATAAAATGCTAATTTTGGGTTTCCACTTTTTTATGTGACTTAAGAAACTGACACAAACACAAAAAATAATAACTAGCATTTTATAGGTTTCTAGGTTTGCAAACTAATTTATATATGAACTCATTTGGTCTTCATAAGAAATGTGTATTTTAGATACTCTTACTATCCTTAATTTTTCAGATAAAAAACTCAGGCTTAGAAAGTTTAAGTGGCATGGCTAGGGTCATATAGTTACTAGCTTCTGAGATATGATTTGAATTTATCTTATTATCTTCATCTGCAACTTCAACCACTGTGTCACCTAATAGATGAGGTATAACACATCTGATGGCAGGCTTGCCGAATTATAATGCACTTATTCTCAAAGGCATACATTAGTTTTTCTGACACAATTGGCTCAAATAGAATATAGAAATTACTGAAAAAGTACTGCCAGAAAGAATGCAGCATGATATCATTAAATAAGGTTTTAGCTAGAAATCGTGAAATAAATATTTTATAACTGTTTTTATGATTTGGGGCAAACCCATTCACCTTGCTGGTTTTCAAGCAACTCATCTTTAAAGGAGAAGGGAAAGATGGCAGAATAGAGAAAGCACTTTGCTTATCTCTCCTAATAGACTGCTCCAAACAACTTTAAAATAATGCATCAAATTGAATTCTGTAGTGGCAGAACAAACAAAACGTCGGAGTTAGATTTTCATTAAGGCAAAGAAAACTTGAAGAGAGAGAGAGAGAGAGAGAGAGAGAGAGAGAGAGAGAGAGAGAGATCTGTGACATGAGGGTGAAAAGGACCCAGAGCTCAGATGGATAAAACACCACCTCTGGTGACAGAATTGGCAGCAGCTTAAGGAGCACTCATGTCAGAGATGGTAAAGGGACCTAGAAAGTGATGAGAAACATATAATAGGGTAACCTTGTCCTACCACTGAACATGGAATCAGAAAATGTTTGGCAGCTCTTTCACCTGTATTCAATTCTGGGACACAATCTAAGGACAGAGAGGAGCCTTTTCAGCCAAAAGGGAGTAGAAACACTGAGGAGTCATGTCACTTTTGGTCATGAGGGATCATCGACACTGAGAACTGTATAATTTCTAGTCTCAAGGTCTGAAGGGGCTGAAGAAGCCGTATCTGTTACAATCTCAAGAGATGAGGAGCCTATTCATGGCTGAGGAGCAGAGTAAATAATAGCAGAGTAGTGACTACAATTCTCCCAATCACAGTTCATTGTAAGTAGTAAAAACTCGCTCTGAAAATAGCAGTGTTAAAAAATGTGAAGCTTGTGACAGTGATTCCCCCCCTCCTCATACCAGGAACAGAGCTCAACTTCAGGATAAATTTCAAATTCAAGAAATAGGGTAGAAAAATAAGCAAAAAACAACAGCAAAATAATCTGATACAAAAAGTTACTGTGAAAGATCAAGAAAATTAAAAGGCAATTTCATTTTAAGAAATAAAAGCAAAAGAAGAAAATCATAAAAAAGATAAATAACAACTAAGTTGTTTTTTTTTTTTTTTTAGTACAAATCTACTAAAGGAAAGGACTCCTTAAAAAGCAGAATTGGCCAAATGGGGAAAAAATGAGGTAGAAAACCTCGTGGAAGAAAATAATCCCTTACAAAATGGAATTGGGTGGAAGCTAATGGTGTCATTAGACATTAAGAAACAATAAAGCAGAACTGTACAACTTGCAGCCCTGGGGCCACTTGTGGCCCTCAGGACACTTAAAAGCATTTTGGGCAGCCTGTGAAAAACATAGAGTAAAATATCATTTGTGTATAGAGGAGATCCTTTGGCCTGCTACACGTTTCCCAAGGACTATAAGCAGCCCACAGACTACAAGTTGTGCAGGTCTGCAATAAAAAAAAACAAAAACAAAAACAAAAAAACAAACAAAAAACAAAAAACAAACAAAACACCATAAGAACAAGAAAAGAAGAAAATGTTAAATACAACTATGGCAAAAAAAATTGACTTTGAAAAATATATTAAAGAGAAATAATTTAAGAATTATTTGATGTCCTGAAGGGTATGATCAAAGAAATAATCTAGACATCATATTTCAATAAGTTATCAAGTAAAACTCTCCCAATATCTTAGAGTGAGAGAGTAAAATGGAAATTGAAAGAAACCACAAATCACCACCTAAGAGACATAAATTACCTGAAATAAAAACAAAACAAAGCAAAATTCTTAGAAATATCATTGGAAAGTCCAAGCCCTCCCTGTTCAAAGATAAAATATTTCAAAGAACCCTAAAGAGACAATTCATACACCATGGAGTCACAATCAGGATCACATGAGATTTAGCAGTTACCACATTCAAGGATCAGATGTCTTGATACAATACATGAAATTCTGTAAGGCAAACAAAGATCTGGAGACCTGAAATTATGGTCAATAATAACATACCCAGGACAGCTGAGTATAATCTTTCAAGGAAATAATTGGATATTTAATGAAATAGAAAACTTTTGTACACTCCTGATTTAAAGACCAAAGCTGAATAAAATAAAAAAGACTTTCAATGGAAGACTCAATAGAAATATGAAAAGCTACATATGCACAGCTTTTAAATTGGGGAGAACAAAAACAGAGAAAGAAAATGTTTAATAATTTCCTGCATGAATATAAATGGAAAAACTTCAAATAAATACATCAGGAGATCACAGCTATATAACAGAAAGATTATACACTCTGACCAAGTGGGATTTTACCAGGAATGCAGGACGGGCTCAATATTAGAAAAAAATGTCAGAATAACTAACCATGTCATTAATAAAAAAACACATAAAATTATCTTAAAAATGGAGAAAGTATCTTTAACAAAATACAACACCCATTCTTATCAAAAACACTAGAAAACATTGAGATTAGTAACATCTATCTAAAACCAAGAATGAGCATTATTTGCAATAGGGATAAACTTGGAGCCCTCCCAATAAGTTGAGTGGTGATGCAAGGATGTACATTATCACCATTATTATTCAATATTGTATTGGAAATGCTAACTATAGAAATAAGGCAAGAAAATTAATTGATGCAATAAATATAGTCAATGAGGATTCAAAACTATGACGCTTTGCTGGTAATATGAGAGTATAGTTAGAAAACCCAGGGAAGCAGCTTTAAAAAAATCTAGTTGTAAAAATTAAGAACTTTGTTAAAGTTGCTTGATTTAAAAGAAACCCACCTAAATCATTAGCATTTCTATATATTGCCAACAAAACCCAATAGTAATAGCTAGAAAATGAAATTATATTTCAAATAATTTTAGACAATATAAAATACATGGGAATCTACTTGTCAAGAAAAACTCAGGGTTTATAATATTGTGTATATAACAATAATAGAAACTATCAATAGATAAAACATAATAGAAAAACAAAAACAAAAACAAACCACTTTTCCCATGAATGAAGAAAAATCTAGAAAATTAGAGAAAGAATTATTGCTCATGGGTAAGTTGAGTCAATATACTAAAAATGACCATTCCACTGATATTAATTACTTATTCACTATCATGCCAATCAAACTACCAAACAATTATTTCCTAGAGCTAGAAAAAATAATGACCAATTTTATCTGGTAGTACAACAGGTCTATAACAACAAGGAAATCAATGAAAAAATATAGTAATTTAGGTCTTTCTAAAACAACTCATTCTCTACTAAGGAAATATGTATGTATAAATACATTAATGCATGTGTATATACATGCATGTGTGTGTGTATATATATATATATGTGTGTGTGTGTGTGTGTGTGTGTGTGTGTGTGTGTGTGTGTGTGTGTTGTTCAATGAAGTTTAACTATCCAAATATCCAATTGCACATTGCCTAAAATATTTTTTTAATTAACTGGCCAAGAAGGGTACCAGCCTGTATTCAAACCCTTCATCAGTCATTACCTTAACAAATCTGTCAGTGATGTTTCAAGTATATGGAGTTTTAAGAAAAGTGGAGGACATAACAATATGGGAGATGCTTGCATGGAACATGTTGGAATTCTAAATTTAGGAAGAAACTTTTTTACCATCTCAAAGAAATCCCAGCACCTAAACATGGAAAAGCATCACACATTCCATTTAAGCCAATTTCTACTTGAACAAGAATGTCTCCTATAACAAGGCTGGAAAATTTTCAGCCACCTTTTACTTGAAGGGCTCTAAGGATGGTTCCTCATTCATTATTTTCAAAAGGAAACATTTTATTTTAGAATAGTTCAAATTGTGAAGATTGTTTTCATACTCCAAATCTAATCCTATCATTTCACAATTTTGACCAATGTTTCTCAGTTACAAACCTCTGGATGCAAACAAAATAGGGTTAATTCCTTTTCCAAATGACTATTCTGTAAATACTGTTTTAATGAGTTTTGGTGGCTGCTCATATGGACACTTAAGATAGAGACAACCATGGAGTTAGGCAAATGATTTTTCTTGAGGAAAACATTTCATGTTCTCCTACAGCATAGATGGAAGCATCCTCTTTCATTTAGTCATATACCGAGAAAAAAATGCATTTTAAAAACTACCAGACTGAGAAACTGTATGTCTCTTCTTGTGTTGTCCAGAATGGTTAAAGGTCCATTTAAGCATGGGTATTACAAACTGAAATGGTGAGGAATATAATGTTAATGTCCTCTCCTCTCCCTTTTTAGGCACTATGACTCCTAGATACAAGCTTGGGTCTTAGGTCTGTTCTCTTTAGTTTGTCCTTTTTCAGGACAAACTACAAATGAGTGGTGACATTCTCACTGGATCTGAATTTGAGACTTGGTAACCATGCTAAGATTACAGGTCAAATGTTGCAGCCAACAGCAGAAGGGAAGTTCTGAGAAGCCTGGGTAGTTGGAACTTGAGCCCAGGAGTTACTTTGGGCTTTGAACTTAATGGGACTGTGCTATAAAGGAAATGAACACAGCTGTGAACCTAAATGTATTCCCTTCCCCAGTGACTGAGGTGGTTCTGGGAAATAATACTCTCTAGATATTGGGGAATGTTTTCGTGTTTATTCTTGTTATATCTTGAATAAATATTCTTTTGTAGAAGCTAACATGGCTAAGTGGTTAAATAAAATTAAGTTGCAATGGATGCTTAAAATTAGGAAAACATAATAAATTGAGGCTTAAAACAATGGCAGAGAGCCTAGAGACCTATATCCTCTTAAGGATATCATGTTATCTAGGATGCAGGATTCAGGTAAAGTTGGACCATAATAATTATTGTTACACTTAAAATTACATTTTTGCTCTAGGTTAGACATCATTAGTCCCTTCAAAAAGGAGTTAGGAATGGCATGATCTTGATTTATATCTGTCATCTATCTATGTATCTATCTATCTATCGCTCGATCTATCTATGGAATAAATCAGTTCCAAAATTTAAAGCATATGTGGGACTCTTTGTAGAGACATTTCTTATATCTATCTTCGCAAGAGGTTTTTTTTTTTTATCCTAAATTTTAGAAAATTAAAAATGTCAAGAATGGGTGGCTAGGTGGTGCAGTGAGTAGAGTGCTGGCACTGGAGTCAGAAGGACCTGAGTTCAGATCTGGCCTCAGACTCTTAACCCACACAAACCAAAACCTCGCCATGTAACCTTGGGCAAGTTACTTAACCCCAACTGCCCTAAAAATATCAAGAATATTAATTTTAATAGATCTGAGATAGTAACAAAGGAATTGAAAGTATTGAGTGAAATGAGGTTTTTGAATAATCTGCATATTTTATGTCTTTCCCAGATTTTACAGATAGCTTAATTAACTTCACATTAACTCACTGTGGTATAGGTATTCCCTTGCCAAACGGACTCTTTCATGGAGTAGAAAAGTCCATTTTTGTTATTCTCTTCCTTTATTCAATGAATCTAGCATACACATACAATACAATGTCCTAACAATCTCATTTTGATCTAGGTGTTTATAGGTTTCCCAAAGCTATTGAAACATGTTCTGTACAGACATGACTAGAAATTTTGTAATAATAAAAAAAGCTGGATTGAAAATGGGAGAAGATCTCTTAAAAACATAATTAGGGTGTCGTATTTCATCCAACACAATTAGCTTTCTACATGCCAGTTTATCCTAATTAGCTGGTTCTAATATGACAAGTATCAGAATCCCTTGTCTTTGGGCCATTGCTATATTTTGGCACAATAAATCCAATACACAGCTAAAAAAAAAAAAAAGGAAAAAAAAACATGCCACAGAGAATACAATAAACCCGAGGCTCTTTAGTGTATTATAGTGATAATTCTTCACTCCTTAGTGAACAGGAGAGTATTTGGAAGTTGAAAATAAGAAAAGAAAAACAAAGATACTAAACACTTTTTCTTTAAATACTTTGTATTAAAAAAAACCTATGATTTTTAGGCACATCTAATTATTTCCAAATAATCATAGAATCATAAAGTCAAATATATACTTAGAAGTCATCTGACCCAACTTCTACCCATCAGCAAAATGCTTGACAAGGTATCATCCATCCTCTACTGAAAACATCTCCAGGAATGGGGAAATCATTATCCTTGAGGCAATCTACTGCACTTCAGATAGTGCTAAATATTATGAACTTTTATCCCTTTAGTTACATCAGAATTTTTTTATTTTGTATTCCTCTGTCCTTTAGTCTTACTTCTTTTCTCTGCCAAGAAGGAAAGATGTCTAATATTTCAATCACTTTAGAGCCCTCCAAATACTTAAAAAGAGCTACCATGTCAGTCTATTTTTTTTTTTAATAAATCTTGTTATTTCATTCAATCATGGTTCAAATTCAGTCTCACACACTTAGTAGCTATATGATTCTGGGAAATTCATTTAACTTTTGAATGTCTCAGCTTTCTTTTTTTTTTTTAGTTAATTGGGGTTAAGTAACTTGCTCAAGGTTACACGGCTAGTCATTATTTATGTGTGGGTGCTCATTTTCTGAGACCGGATTCAATCTCTGTCATCCCAACTCCGAGGCTTTTACTCACTGCGCCACCTAGCTGCCCCTCAGCTTTCTTAACTGTAAAATGAGGATGATATAAAATCTACCTTGAAGGGTTATCGTGAGGATCAAATGAGATGCTTCTAAAGCACATGAATTGGTACATAATAGACATTAATCTGTTCATTTCCTTTCTGTTTCATTCGTCCTCAGAACTTTCATTGCCATCATATGCTTGTTTTTTTGTTTTGTTTTGTTTTGTTTTTGTGCCAACTTGTTAATGTGCTTTACAAAACGTGTAACCCAGAACTGAATAAATTACTTGACATGAGTTTTTACCAGGGAAGATTAAAGTAGAACATTGCACTCTTATCTGTATGCAATGCTATATGTCTCTTAATGAAATTTAAGGTCTAATTGATTCTTTTGCATGCTTTGTCACACTATTTATTCATATTTAACTTACAGTTTTGACACATGGCATTTTTTCCCATCTAAACTTATATGTGTGTGTGTGTGTGTCTGTACTATCATGTAATTAAATAATCTATTTTTTCAAATGTTTTATTAAATGTTGGTTTACATCATTCATTTCAGGCAGATTTTGAGATACAATTTTTTTTACCCATTTTCCCCTACCCAATATGCCAGAATAGCAGTCCCACAGGATATGCCCTTATCCCATCTGCTCTCTCACATACCTTCTCTAATACCCCCTTCTACTTTATCAGTAGGGTAAGGTGAATCTCTGTGTCCCAATGCCTGTATATCTTATTTCCCAATTATAGGCAAAGTAGTATAAATAATAATATTTATATATTTTTAAACATTTGATTTTAAAACTTTGAATTCCAGATTCATTCCCTTCCTCCCTTGTCACCCACCCTTACTGGGGAGATAAGCATATCAGTATAGGTTGTACATGTGTAACTATGAAAAATATTACCGTAGTAGATATATTGCAAAATACTGACTATATTTCCCTTGCTCCTACCCCAACGCCACTTGGTATATTCCTTGCTTTGATCCTGTCCCTTTTCAAAAGTGGTTGCTTCCACATTCCCTCCCCCCCTTCCCTCCTGCCTTACCTTCCATAATACCCCCCTCACATCCCCTTCCCCCCTACTCTCCTGCAGGGTGAGATATCCTATTTATTATGTATGTCATTCTCTCCCTGATCCAAATTCAATGAGAATAAGATTTTACCTTCCTGTTCTCCCCCTCCCTTGTAACCATTTCCCTTTGCCTCTTTCATGTGAGATAGTTTACCACATTCTGTCTTTCCCCATATACTCTTGTTATATTCTTCTCTCACCTCTTAAGTTCACTTATTAAGTTTGACCTGTGCCCTCTATATATGTATACCTGTAAACATATCTACACATATTCACATATGTATTCATATGTCCATATACCCTTCTTCAACAATTTTAATACTGAGAAAAGTTTTATCAGTTACAATTATCGCATTTCCATGTAGGAATATAAATATTTCAACTTTGATAATTTCCTTATGATTTCTTTTCCCTGTTTATGTTCTCAAGAATCTCTTGCTTCTTGAATCTTAATGTCAATTTTTCTATTCAACTCTGGTTTTTCCCTCAAGAATGCTTGAAAGTCCTCTATTCCACGGAATGAACATATTTTCCCCTGAAACATGATACTCAGTTTTGCTTGGTAGGTGATTCTTGGTTTTAATCCTAGCTCCTTTGCCCTCTGGAATATCATATTCCAAGCCCTTCCATCCATCAGGGTAGAAGTTGCCAGATACTGTTTTATCCTGATTGTGTTTCCACAATATTGAAATTGTTTCTTCCTGGCTGCTTGTAATATTCTTTCCTTGATCTGGGAATTCTTTAACCTGGCTATAATATTCCTAGGAATACTCTTTTTGGGATCCTTTTGAGGAGGTGACTGGTGAATTCTTTCAAGCTTTATTTTGGCCTCTGGTTCTAAAACATCAAGACAATTTTCCTTGAGATTTTCTTGAAGGATGATTTCTAGGTTCTTTCTTTGATCATGACTTTCAGTTAGTCCAATACATTTTAAATCATCTCTCCTGTATCTATTTTCCAGGTCAGTGGTTTTTCCCATGAGATATTTCACATTGACTTTTATTCTTTCATTTGTTTGGAGCTTATTAACAGCATCTTGATTTTTCATGAAGTCACTAGCTTCCATTTGCTCCAGTCTAATTCTGAAGGAATGATTCTCCTCAGTTAGCTTTTGAGATTCTTTTTCCATCTGGCAAATTTGGCTTTTTAAGGCATTCTTCTCCTCATTGTCTTTTTGAGCCTCTTTTGCCATTTGAGTTAGTTTATTTTTTTAAGGTGTTATTTCCTCAGTCAGGCTGTTGACTCTTATTCCATACATTTTTTGCATCTTTCTCATTTCTCTTCCCAATTTTCCCTCCAGTTCTCTTATCTGCTTCTTAAGTCCTCATATCCACCTCATATTTTCATTTGGGGCTTTTGTTGCAGGAGCTCTGACCTCCCAGTCCTCCTCCTGTTCCATGCTTCAATCCTTTTTGCTCCCAAAATAGGAGTCTAATGTTGAAATTTTCTGTTTATTTATTTTGTTTCATTTGCCTGGACATGTTGCCACTAAATTAGATGACATTTGGGCTTCTTGCCAAAGTATGACTCTGCCACCAGACAGGGGCGCCTTCTGTCCCAAAAGCTGGGGTTTTCTCAGCTCCCAGAGGTATTAGTTGGGTGCCCCCTCTGAAGCCTCCACACACTCTGGTAAGCTGGTCACACACCCCAAGACTTCCACCCCAGACTGAAATACAGATCCAAGAAGGTTAAAGCAAGAGTGATTACACCCTAGATTCGTCACTTGCTCCTCCTACAGTCTGCAGGCCAGGAGTTGAACCTGCAATGTGGCAAACTATGCCAAAGCTACTTACCAGCTTCTCCCTCCCCCAGCGGAAGAGGCCAACTAGCTTCCAAATACTGGCCCCAAAATCCACAGGGCCCTGAACTATCACTTTGTCCTTGGCATCTACGTGTTGATAATTGTGGAAATGCCACAGCTGCTGGTGTTCTGTAGTACCTCCAGCCAGGTGCTGCCATGGCCTCTCTTGGAGTAAAATCTCTGACTCACACAGGCCTGGGCTCAGCTCCAAAGCACTGTGCTGGCCTCTCCCTGCCTGGGCTCCCAGGCTGTTCTCAGTGGGGGTTTAGCTTCTCTGTGTCCTTTTGTGGCTTCTCTAGCTCCAGAGTTTGTTCAGAGTCCCCTTTTATATAAATTGGAAGTGGTGGGAGATGGAGCTGCATGGGAATGCTGTTTCTACTCGACCATCTTGACTCTGTCCCCCCAAAATCTACTTTTTAAGATAAAAATTATTTGTTTCAGTTTACTATACCTTTTATTAAATCTGGATCATATAATTTCTGTCCCTTCAAGATTCATGTCAAAAATAATTTCAATATGTGATTTACTTCTTCATCTCAATATTGGTTATAAATCTCAGAGTTCTGTAGTACTCCATGAGAGACCAATAATTATGAAATCATTTAGCTCTCCTGCAATGATACAAAATATACTTTTTACCAATGAACGTGTTTATTACAAGGGGAGAAAATGAAACAATTAAATTACTTTCAGCATTTATTTAGAAACACCTGCTTACAAGTGGATTATATATATATATATATATATATATATGTATATACATACGTTGTATATAAGTATAATCATTCAATTATACTTAGAAGTACATTCTTTACAGCAACTAATCAACACAAAGATGTACCATATAAAATTAAACACTATAAAATAATCATATGCATGACAAGAAATCTTGTAGTCTACCTTAATAATATTGAGTCACAACATTCTTATATTATTTGATATGAAATCACAATTACTTTTATTTCCCTAACAGTATTTTAGTATGTGAATTTTCTTTTACCAAAAGTATTTTTTAAATAAACTGCTGAGGATATTTCTTCAAAGTTGAATAGGGCAGCAATGGAATCTACTCACATACTGTACTAAGAGAACTTTTTGGAAGGGATTAAATGAAGTCAGCATTAACTTACACCCTTACCATAGTGAATAATGAACTCAGAAGAACTATCGTGTTGCCTTAAGAGACTACATCTTTCAATTTAATTCATCAAAATATATTATGTAACTTTGATGTACAAGGTGAAAGACAATGTTGTGTAATAGAGAGCTGGTCTAAGAGTCAGGAAGACCTGACTTCAAATACTGCCTTGGAAATAACCTTGTCATTTAGATTTGTGTCTGAGACAATTCTCTGAGATTATAAGTGGAAAAGTAGGTCTTCATCTGCATCAGTAGAAATGGTTCTATTACTGAGAATTCCACATGAAAATTAAATTACAGATTCATGCATTAAGAAAAGGAAAAGGAAAGAAAAAGTACAAGTCACTGTGCAAGGTACTGGAGATACAAAGACAAAACTGAGAAGTGACCTGTCCTCAAGTACCTGTCCTTAAACAAATTTAATTTACTGGTGGAAACCAACATAAATAGATTAATAATTAAATACAAAAATACACAAAGTCAGGAGAAATAAATGTTGTAAATGGGAAAACACTAACAAATGTGGAAACATTTGTGAGTCACTTGAATAGAGTTAATACCTGAAGTTCTATCTTCATGCCAATAGTATACTTTCTTTATTTAAATGGTGGCCAAAGCCAAGATTAACTTCACCAAGCTATCTACACCGCAGAAGGGGGTTGAGGATATGCTGAGTTATAGGCTTGCCTTAAGAGAAATAAAGTAATACTTCAGTTCTTTCTCTGACTCTGTTTTTGATTTTCTACTTGAATAGAGACCAGAAGAAATGAGGAAGATCAAGAGAGAGTGTAGAGAGAAAAGAAAAAAGAGTAAAGGACATACATTTAATGGACAGGAGGAGGATAATGAACTAGAAAAGAAAGTTGAGGAGAAATGTCACAGAATCCAAGTCATACCACATCTACTAGTTACAAACTCCACATACCTCACAATACTTTTTGTAAAATCATGGCAAATATTTTCTTATAACTAGAAATGAAATGAACTACCAATATGCATCATCATTCTAAAAATGTTTTTTTATGAAAGCAGTGATATAATCCTGATAAATTAATATTAATGCATCAGGACTCATATTAATCATGTGTTTATATATATATATATATATATATATATATATATATGTGTGTGTGTGTGTGTGTGCATGTGTGTACATATAAATGTGCTTAAGAAATGCAGAGAATAATTACTTATGAGACAAATAATATGACTATTCTGTAATGTTCTTATAAACTGTGTTTTCCATTTTCCTGATAATAGCTTCAGCTTTTTCAAGAATTTCCAGTTACTATCAAGTTATTTATTTCCATCTTCTAATATTTTAATCATAAATCAATCTTAACTCTTTTGCAGTCATATGGATATCCTTTTGGTTAAAAGAACAAGTGTGATATTTTGTCTAGTAATATTGAAATGTTTCTTTTTATTGATAAATAATTTATATATGAATGTACCTTCACAGAACTTTAGAATCAGAAGAGATCTCATTGACTGTAAATTTTAAGCTTCAGTGAAGAAAATGTCCAGTAACAATACCTGATAAGTGTATTGTTTTGGGTGGATTTTTAACGGTTAGTATTTGCACCCACAAATGACTCGCTGCACTCAGTTTTAAGGCTAAAATTTTTTAATAATCAGAATAGGCAAGGAATAGGAGTAGTACGATAATGAAACCAACATATTAAGAGAACTATAACACAGATTATGATTAAAATAATAATAATAATAATAAGTACAGAAGGGAAAGTTAAAGAAAACATCACCGATACGGGGGAGCACCAACTCGTCTTTGCAGTGGCTGGGGGATCCCGGGGAACAGCCTCAGAGTCCAGGCCGGGAAAGTCCCAGGCAGAGCATCCTCTCTATGGGTGAGATCCCAATGAGAGGGAGAGATTTGGGAGTTTTTATGCAGGGAGAACAAAGAAGTTAAAACTTTCATAAGTTGTTTCATACAGTTTGGCTTCCTTGCGTGAATTCCAGGTGAGGCTGAAAAAATACAGTTATCAATCAGTAATGCTGGGAGAATAGCCACTTCCCATCAGCATTGTTTATTGTTCCAGGAATGGCTAGTTCTGGGACCTGAAATGTAGCCAAAACACACTTGGTCATGCAAGTGGGTCAATTCCGGGGTCAATATTCAGTTACTTTAGTTCATGTACCTTAAGGGTCGAGTGAACTTACAAAAAAAGGAAAGAATATTCTTTCTTCATGTGTCTACACAAGTTTTTCTTAAAGACTTCCAATAAGGAAAAACCTAGATCTTTCTCAGGTAGATGGTCACAGAATTAGAATTGAAGGAAGCCTCAGAACTTACCTAAATTAATATTCTCATTTGACACATCATGAACCAGACTGAAGTTAGTTAAGTCACTTGCTCAAGATAATAAGTACTACACATAAGAATTCAACTAAGATCCCTTGACTTCAAAGCCAGTCCTATTTCCATTGCTCCAGAGTGACTTCCTTTCCCCTTTTGTATAGTTTTTATTGCTAGCCAATTTTTCTTTACACTAGGCCTAATTTTGCCTCAAAATTTTCTCATTCTCCACTTCTCATCCTGTCCTTTGGGGCCAAAAAAGCCTAAATCCCCTGAGACATGATAGCCTTCTGGATGATTATCATAAATCCCTCATTCTTCTCTTTTCCGGGATAAACATTCTCAAATTATTCAATTTATTCTAATAAGGCAGAAATTATTTTTTGATGCCCTTTTCCATTTTTGATGCCCTTTTCTGAATTCTATTCAACTTAGCACTTTCCTTTATAAAATGATATCCATAACTGAACTCCTCAAATATACTTTGCAGCAGGACTATAATGTCCTTATTCCTAAACACACACACACACACACACACACACACACACAAACACACACACACACACACACACACACACACACAAAACCCAAAGCCATCCTCTCACAATTCTACAATTTAAGTCTTCCTAATAATCCAGATAACAAAAATTTTCCCTTTATTTTTTAACATAGTTTTGGGATAGAGAGTGGTTGTGGTGCAGTGGATAGAGAGCTGATTCTGGAGTCAGGAGGATTTATCTTCCTGACTTAATAGCTGTGTGATCCTGGATAAGTAACTTAACTCTATTTGCCTCAGTTTCTTTATCTATAAAATGAGCTGGAAAAGGAAGCAATAAGCCACTCCAATGTCTTTGGCAAGAAAACCCCAAATGGGGTCACAAATAGTCAGATATGATTGAAGATGACTAAACAACAGCAATAATGCAATAGAGAACTATTAGGGAGGACACTCTCTCAAAGAGTAAACGTAAAAAACTTCTTTGTGCTTCATCAGTTTAGAAAATTACATAAGGGCATGGAGAGTTTGAACACTTTTCCAGAGTTACACAGTAAATATGTGTCACAAGCAGGTTTAAACCTGTCTTTGGGTTTCCAAGGGAATCCCTATATCCATTATACCACACTATCTGTCAGTTTAAATTTTCAGTGCTCATTTTCCATGCTTCTTGCCAAGCTTTCTCATTAGTGCACAGAGAAAGTATGGCTAAACCTTCATGTCAGTATGTATTTCTTTTATTTAAATGGTTACCAAAGCCAAATGTAAACTTTGACAGGTGAACTACACAGCAGAAGTTAGCTGAGGATCTGCTGAGCAATAGACTCTCCTTAAGAAAAATAAAGTTTTTCTTCTTCCCTGATTTTGTTTTTGAATCTTCCCTTTAGCAGAGATATCTCTGTATCTATGTTTACCATGAGAAGGAAGACACTTCACTTATGCTTTGTTGGTAAGTGATTTCATATGAGAGATTTTTGTTGTTAATAAAATAAATGGGAAAGAATCCTCAGGAATGATTTCCCATTCTTCATTATTTAAAATGAGACAGCTGGAAAGGGTTTATTACTGCTCATCTCATTCCAAGATCCCTATCTTATAAATGGGAAAATTGTCAATTGTCAGTTCATTCCATTTAAAGCAAATGATGCAATCAATTGAAGCTAATCAGGAGATGTTTTCCCTCTCTGAAGTGTTATGATTGGTTTAGTGAGAAATAAATCCATGAATCAGCACTGATATCACTATCTTATGTTTAAGATTCTTTTGGGGGCACATGGAAAATCTTATCTCTTACACTAACTGTAAGGAAATCTTAGTAGACTATATGGATTAAGACATTAATTCCAACTGCTTTCAGGGACTTGAAACATGTTTTCCTTGGCTCTCTGGTTAGGATATGTAAATTAGGTGCTGCTTTTGCTTCAGGTTCAATGTTAGGAACGGGTGAGATCTCACAGAGGATGTGATCTGAGATAAGGACCTACAGGGAACCTGTTCTTCAATAAGAAGCCATGTAATTATTTAAGTGCTTCCTATATGCTAGGTACTTTGCTAAGGAATATAATATAAAAGTAAAAATACAATTGTCGTGTGGTAAAAGCCGCAAAAAAAAGTACACCTAGAACATTGAATATGTGAAGGGAATTAAAAGATAAAAATAAAATAGAAATGTAGGAAGGGGCATATATATGGAGAATTTTGAGTGCTAAACAGAGGACATTTTATCCAATTCTTGAGGTAATAAGGAGCTAATGGAATTTACTGAATAAGAAAATAACACTGTTAGACTGGTACTTTAGGAAAATAAATTTGGAAGCTGAGGGTCTAAAAGATTGGAATGTGAAAAGATTTGAGGCAAGGATACTTTGTAGTAGACTACTGAAACTGTCCAGTTGTGATTAGGTAAGGGCCCACATCATAGTGGCAGGGGTGTGACTTGAGAGAAGGCGACATATTACTGGCATGTAATGACAGTAAAAATATTAAAAGAAGACAAAAGAATTGATGATGATGATGATGATGATATAATTTAAACAATATTTTAGGATTTAAAATGTATTTTTTTTTCTGAAAATACTAGGTTTTATTCACACCCCAGTGGTAAACAATAACCTTAATAGGATGACTAAGTTTCTTTGTAGATCATTATGTCACATTAAAATACAAAAATCTATAAACAAGCAGACAGTTAACGAACATTAGATGTGGTCTTACTGGAAATTCTTAACTGTGTACTAGTTTCTTCTCAAACCAAATTTCAAAATGCTTTGTCTCCTAGTTAATACAAGTCACTGCATTTCTCTAACAAAGTAATGAAGGCACAGCTAGTGCAAGCAGACTTAAACCCATTCAACTACTGGGCTGAAAAAATACTTTGGTTGGTTCTTCTGAAGGATTTCTTTTTTCTAAACCAATATTGGTCTCAAATAACAGTTTGGTTAATTTTCGAAGCTGCAGTCTAATAGCTACATGACAAAAGACTTCACAAGAACCAAACTATGTAGCAATGGACATGCGTTAGGGAATTCACTGCATTCTACATATCCGGCAGAAATTATACTAGTAAAATGCTAGGTAGAATGAACCTATAGTTTGAACTGGTTCTTAAACGTTCATTTTTTCTTTTTTTCCTTTTTTAACAAAAATTGTTTACTTTATTCTACCAAGAAAATACAAAACATAAGGCTGTAAGTAACTACTAGTTGTGTTTAGGCTGGGACAGTGCAGTAATCCTCAAGGCCTGTAATGGAAATGCAGATTTAAAGATCTTCCCTGCCCCTAGCTTAAGTGCACCTGGAGCCTGGGGTGGGAGGCTTGTTTTTCAGGAAAGCCCACATATTGTGATTTTCTTATGTATCTGGAAAATGTGACCTAAGAGATGTTTTAGTGCTAATTCAAATGTAAGTTGTGTATGCTATGGGCAAGAAAGATCTTGGGGCCGAATGTAATGGAAATGCAGATTTAAAGATCTTCCCTGCCCCTAGCTTAAGTGCACCTGGAGCCTGGGGTGGGAGGCTTGTTTTTCAGGAAAGCCCACACCTTGATACTTTGTGATTGGGCAGGGGGGTCCAGAAGGTTGTTACATTCTCTAAGCCAGGAGAAGGCTATATAAACCCTGAGGAGAGGCTTTGCTTTGGGGCTCACTTTGAGAAGTGTTGTGTGATTTGACCAGATGAGACTCTGGGAAGCCGTTGTTGAGAGCCCCCCGGCTTTGAAAACCCAGATGTTGATGCTTCCCTCTCTGGTAACTGTGATTTGGTATTGATGTATGTAATGTTGGGACAGTTTGGAAGCCTGTCTGTAACTCTGAAGTTCTGTAACTCTGAAGTTTGGGGTGCTGACCTTTTTCCCCTGAACTAGGTAATGTATGTTTGTTTGATTAAAGTAAGCTTGTTAATCCATTTTGAGTTGCTTTCCCTTTGAAAAGCAGATCTAAGAACCTGTGTTGGCAGTCACCCTGGGGATATTGGGGTGCTTGCTGCTACAAGGCCACAGCATACACTGCTCACTGCTGCTTGCACTCGGCTGGGTTTGGATCTTTCTTCGGATCATATTCTGGATCATTTTCCTCATCAGCTTCTTCTTCCCCTTCCTCATCATCAGCCTCTTCACCTTCTTCATCATAATCATCATCATCATCTTCAATAGCTTCGCCTGTGAAGTATAATACTGATCTTGGGACTATACGCTCACGTAAAAAGTGACCAATTTCGAAGTCAGCTGCAAGGATAGCTTCTGAGTCATCATCCAGGTCTCCACTCTCAGGAACTTCAGGAGGAGAAAAGAAATTGAAGAAAGAATCATTGGAAACTGTTTTTGTCACAGTTTGAACTGTCCCACGTCCCTTGTGCTTCTGTTTCTTCTTAATAGTTTTCAAAGTGACATTTTTCCCTTTTTTCCAATCTACCTGACACCCTGTGCAACTCATGATTTCTGGTCCATCAAAGGAGAAGGGATCAGAATCATCTGGCTCTGACCGCATGCGATATGTCTTTGTCAATACCTAATTTGTGAAATATTCATTGGGTTCAAAGTGAAATTCTAATGTAAAACTCATAGGTTGGCCAGCATCTGAGAACTTCACTTTAATATCTTTCAAGTGCTTCAGAATAGGTTCATCATGTTCCTGAACCATATCACTGAGCAAGTCCACATTTTTAAAAACAGTCAGCCAAAATTCAGGAATTCCTTTAGGATCTTCTTTTTCTTCATCTTTTTTCTCCTCTTCAAGCTTAGCCTTCTCTTTCATTTCCTCTGAAATCTCTTCATCATCATCTGGTTTCCATTCACATTCTTCCTCTGTGGGTTCATAAACTGCATTGATGATTTCACTTCTCTTATCAAAAAGCGGCTGGTAAAGAACAGCATACTTTCTTTCAAGAGCATGAACCTCCTCATAGAACTTGGCTTCTATCTGTGCACATTTCACCTGAAGATTTTTGAGGGCGTTCACACGTCGCTTAACTACTTTTGGCAAGCTTTCAATGTATCCAGTTGATGTTCCCACTAAACCATCCAATCTTTCTTGAAGAGCTGCAAGAATCTGAGGATTCTACATCATTTGAACAGTCAACTGACGAGCTTTGCTGTTTGCATCTTCACCAGTTTCTTCTTCCTCCACTTCTTCAACATCTTCCATATCTTGTTGGTCAAGTTCAGTTTCTTTGTTGTCAATGTCTGCCATGTTGTAAGACTTCTGAATATTAGAGATCCGAGGCTGCTGCAGGGACCAAGCGGCCGGAGCTGCGCAGGCTGTGACTCAGGGCGGCGGCAGGAGACGAGGAGGCGGAGAAGGAAGAGAAGGAGGCGGCGCCCTGAGCAGATGGCGCTAAAAAAGCTAAAATGTATTTTTCAAATATCTCACTTAATTTTTATGACCATCTCAGGGAGTAGGTACTATTATTATCCCTGTTTTAAAGATTAGAAAACTGAAGTATATAGGAGTTAAGTTACTTGCGTAAATTAACATAGCTATTAAGTTTCTAACATAGTTACTAAATTAAAATAAGCTATTAAGCTATTAAGGCAGGATTTGAATTAAAGTCCGATATTCTATCTTTACACCACTTAGCACTCAAAAAATTCAACATTATTTTCTGTACCATCTACCTGAATATGTAGGGTTAGTGGGAATGAGAAGCTGAGAATGATAATGATGTTGTGAGCCAGAGTTATACAAATTTTGATGGTGCCCTTGACAGGAATAAAAAAAGTTGAGGGGATGTCTTGGGGTGACATGGGACTCGACACAGGATTTCCAGTTTGAAATGTCCAAAATGTCACTGGTGGCATGGAACAAGTTTAGAAGAGAGATGAGGGTTGAGTATATAGATCTATGGATCATTTTTGTTGAGATGATAATTGAACCAATGGAAGCTGATATTATGAACAAGATAGTGAGGGAGAAGAGAGTCTAGGAGAATACTGGCAGTTATTTGCCAGTATTGTCAAGGTCTTATAGAATGCCTGGTACACAGAAATTACTTAATAATCTCCACTTACTAAATGATACTTCTGACATCATTTCCAGTGGGCTTTCTTTTCTTTGGTTTTCCTTCCAACTTGATCCAATTTTTGCAGTGTTTAAGAAATAGATAAAGATTTGCTATTCAAATAAAGTATGCCATAGCAGATAGTATGTTATCCTTGAACTCATAAAGATGTAGGTTCAAATTCTCCTTCTGATACCTGCACAATCTGGGCTTCTTTTACCATTTGAGTTAATCTATATTTTTTCAAGTTTTTTTTGTTAATTTGTTTATTTTACAGAATTCAAATCAATAGTTCCTTGAGTTTCAAATTTCCCTTCCCTCCTTCCCCTCATACCCCTATGACAGCATATAATCCAGTAGATGAACTGCGAATAGTTAGACATTAGACATTAGTCAGGTTACAAAGGCTGATTGTACTAGATGGAATAAAAAATGGTAAAGAGGAAATAAAACCAAACAATGAATAGGAAAACATCAAGTAGTTTGGTTCCATCAAGATTCAAACTCAGTTTTTCTAGTTATTTCTCTGGATGTCGCATTTCTCCCCTTTATGAGTCTTTTGGTCACTGCTTTGCTGAGAAGGGTCCAGTATGTCATAGTTGGTCATCACACATATGTTGTATTTGTGATGGTATACAAATTTCTCCTGGTTCTACTCTTCTCACTCAGCATCAGTTTGTATAAGCCTCTCTAGGTAAATATAAAGTCCGCTGGCCTCATTTCTTATACAACAATAGTATTCCATTACATGAATATACCACAACTTGTTTAGACATTTGCCAATTAATGGCACCCCTTTAATTTCCAATTCTTTACAACCATGAAAAGAGGTGCTTATAAATATTTTTGTACCTATGGGTCTTCCTCCCACTTCTATGATCTCTTTGGGATATAACCCTAGAAGTGTTATTGCTGGGTCAAAGGGTATGAAATTATTGATAGTCCTTTGGGCATAATTCCACGTTTCTCTCCAGAACGGTTGGATAAGTTCACAACTCCACCAGCAATGCATTAGTGTTCCAATTTGCCCACATCCTCTCCAGCATTTGTCATTTTCCTGTTTTGTCATCTTAGCCAATGTGACTGGAGAGATGTGTTACCTCAGAATTATTTTAATTTGCATTCCTCTAATCAATAGTGATTTAGAGCATTTCTTCATATGCTTATAGATATCTTTAATTTCTTTCTCTGAAAATTTCCTGTTCATATCCTTTGACCATTAATCAATTGGGGAATGACTTGTATTTTTATAGATTTGACACAATTCTTTGTATATTTTAGAAATGAGTACTTTGTCAGAGACATAGGTTGTAAAAGTTCTTGCCCAATTCCCCACCTCCCTCTTGATGTGGGTTACACTGGCTTTCTACCAAAGCTTTTCAATTTAATGTAATCAGAATTTTCCATTTTGCATTATATAATGCTCTCTAATTCTTTTTTGGTCCTAAAGTCTTTCCCTCTCCACAAAACTGACAGTTAAACTATTCCTTGCTTTCCCAGATTGCTTACAGCATCATCCTTTATATCTAGGTAATGCACCCATTTAAAATTGATTTTGGCATATGGTGTTAGATAATGGTCTATTCCCAGTTTCTGCCACACTATATTCCAGTTTTCCCAGCAGTTTTTGTTAAATAGTGCATTTTATCCCCAAAACTGGGGTCTTTGGTTTTATCAAAGGATAGATTACTATACTCATTAACTGCTGGATCTCATGATCCCAATGTATTCCATTGATCCACTGCTCTATTCCTCAGCCAGTACTAAGCAGTTTTGATGACTACTGCTGTATAATACAGATTAAAATCTGCTATAGCTAGTCCACCTTCCCTAGCATTTCTTTTCAATAATTACATTGATATTCTAGACCATTTGTTCTTCCAAATAAATTTTGTTACTATTTTGTCTAACTCTATAAAGTAGTTTTTTTTTTTTCGTAAATTGATTGGTATGTCACTAAATATATAATTTACTTTGGGTAAAATTATCATTTTTATCATATTAGCTCAACCCAGCCAAGAGTTCTTGATATTTTTCAAATTAGTTGGATCTGGCTTTATTTGTGTGAAAAGAGTTTTATAATTGTGATGATATAGGTTCTGGGTTTCTTTTGGCAGATAGGTTCCTAAATATTTTATAATGTCTACAGTGACTTTAAATGGGATTTCTCTTCTTATCTCTTGCTGTGGAATTCTATTACAGATATACAGGAATGCGGTGGGTTTATTTTATATCCTACAACTTTGCCAAATTTATTTATGGTCTCAAGCAGATGTTTATTTGATTCTTTAGAATTCTCTAAGTATATCATCATATCATCTGCAAAGAGTGATAGCTTGGTCTCTTCTTTGGCTAATTTCATTAATTTCATTTTTTTTTCTTTTCTAATTGCTACTGTTAAAGTTTCTAGTACCAGATTGAATAAGAGGGGTGATAGTGGACACACTTTTTTCACTCCTGGTCTTATTGGAAATGCTTCTAGTTTATACCCATTGCATATAATATGTGCTGATGGTTTTAAATAGATGCTATCTACTATTTTAAGGAGGTCTCCATTTATTCCTATACTTTCTATTGTTTTTAATAGGAATGGATGTTGTACTTTGATAACTTTGTACTTTGTACTTTGATATTGGTTACATTGGCTTTGTTTGTACAGAAGCTTTTCAAATTAATGTAATCAAAATTATGCATTTTGCATTTTACAATGCTCTCTAATTCTTCTTTGGTCTGAAAGTCTTTCCTTCTCCACAAATCTTACAGATGAACTATTCCTTGCTTTCCCAGATTGCTTATAGTACCATCTATTAAGATAATCATGTGGTTTCTGCTAGCTTTTTTGTTGATATGATCAATTATACTGATGGTTTTCCAATATTAAATGATTGTTGCATCCCTGGGATAAATCTTACCTCATCAAAGTGTATTATTATTGTGATAAGTTGTTGTAATCTTTTAGATAATATTTTATTTAAAATTTTTGCATGTAAATTCATGAGGGAAATTGGTCTATAATTTTCTTTCTGTTTTATCTCTTCCTGAGTTAGGAATCAGTAACATATTTGTGTCATAGGAAGAATTTGGTAGGACTCCTTCACTAATTTTCCTAAATAGTTTGTACAGTATTGGAATCAATTGTTTTTTAAATGTTTGATAGAATTCACTAGTAAACCCATCTGGTCCTGGAGAATTTTTTCCTATGAAGTTCTTTGATGGCTTGTTTGATTTCTTTTTCTGAGAAGGTGTTATTTAGGTAATTCATTTCCTCTTCAGTTAATCTGGGCAACTTGTAATTTTGTAAATATTAATCCATTTAACTAAGACTGTCATATTTATGTGCATACAACTGCGAAAACTAATTCCTCATTATTTTTTTGATTTCCTCTTCATTGGAGGTAGATTCACCCTTTTCATTTTTTTTTTCGCAACTCTGTTATTACTTTTATTTATTTTTTAAACAAATGCTTTATTAACTTTATTAATAAACTTATTTATTAACGATTTTTCCCTACCCACCACCCCAGAATAGTTCATCACCACTGCTGCTGGTGATGAACTTTCCTGAAGCTGGGTGCAGCTGCTGGTCAGGCTGCCCTGAGGCTAAAATTGCTGGCTCAATGGGGCTCAGCTCTATTCCCAGATTCTGGGATGAAACCTTCCCGTCTCTCTGCAAGGTTGCCTTCAGTGGGATATTTCTTTCTGTCTGTCACTTTGTGTGTCCTGTAGTTTTAAAATGTGTTTAGACTCATATTATATAGTGGTTATATAGTGAAGTGGTTATGGGGGGAGGCCACAGAGTTTTCCTGCCCCCTCTTGGTTCTGCCCCCAAACCAAAATATTTTAATATATTTTTTTAAATCCTTCTAAGAAAGTATCTATAGTCTCTGCTAGAGTGTTAAAATGGTATATAACACATAAGTAGTTACAAACCCCATTCTCAGTAATTTTATATGTAATCAATGGATACCATGAAGTAGTAAATGAATAACAATATCAGAGGCAAGATAATCAGAGTTTAGTTTATGCCTCTCATACATATTAGCTGCATGAATATAAGCAAGTGATATAACCTCTCAGTATTCTCAGACTACTAAAGACTTCAAGCTACCAATTATTTGCTGATCCACATCAGCGGAAAGCTTTCATTCCAGGGAATTCCATAAACTGTTGAAAGGACACATTTTTAAGGGGAGGGTATGGGTGGAAAGTGATTCTTATCTCATACATTCTATTTAAATTGTCTAGAATGGTGACAAGACATAATTGCAAACATATTTGCCCAATTATTACTTCCTGGACAATTTAGGAAAAACTAACTGATATTAGAAATGGAAAATATTATCAAAATATTTCTTTTTTTCCCAAAATGTTTTATTAACTTCTGGTTTACATCATTCATTTCCACCAGATTTTGAGTTACAATTTTTTTGACCATTATTCCCTACACCCCACCCCAGAAAAGCAGTCCCACAGGATATCCCCTGATCCCATCTGCTCTCTCCCATATCATCTCCCATGCTGCCTTTGACTTTTTCAATAGGTCAAGGTGAATTTCTGTTCACCAATGCCTGCATATTTTATCTCCCAATTATATGTAAAATATTATTAATAATATTATTTATATATTTTTAAACATTTGATTTTAAAACATTGAATATTCAATCCCTTACTCCCTTGTCACCAACCATTATTGGCAAGATAAATAATTCAGTATATGTTGTACATGTGTAACTATGCAAAATATCACCATAGCAGATAACTTGTATAAGACTGAGTATATTTCCTTCCCTCCTATCCTACCTCCACTTGGTTGATTCCCTAATTTGATTCTGTCCCTTTTCAAGTCGGTGCTTCCAACTTCCCTCCCCCACCCCGTTCCCTCCCACCCTCCCTTTCATCATCCCCCCTCTCATCCCCTTACCCCTTACTCTCCTGTAAGTTGAGATATGCCATTTAGTATATATGTCATTCTCTGCCTGATACAAATTCAATGATAATAAGGTTTTGCCTTTTTGCCTTCCTGTTCTCCCCCTCCCTTGTAACAATTTTCCCTTGCTCTCCTATGTGAGATGGTTTATCCCATTTCTTTCTCTACCCATATACTCTTGTTATAATCCTAATTTCAAAATTCCTAATTCCTAATTAATTTCACCTTTTAAGTATCATCCCTTCCTATTAAATTCAACATGTGCCCTCAATCTATGTATACCTGTAACCATATATATATATATATATTCATATGCCCACATACAATCCTTCAACTATTTTCATACTGAGAAAAGTTTCATCAGTTACAATTATTGTTTTTCCATGTAGGAATAGAAGTCATTCAAATTTGATAAGTTCATTAAGATTTCTTTTTTATGTTTACCTTCTGAAGCATCTCTTGCTTCTTGTATCTGAATGTCAAATTTTCTATTCAACTCTGGATTTTTCATCAAGAATGATTGAAAATCCTCTATTCCATGGAATGACCATATTTTCCCCTGTTATGATACACAGTTTTGCTGGGTAGGTGATTTTTCATATTAATCCCAGCTCCTTTGCCCTCCAGATTATCACATTACACGCCCTCCAATCTCTCAGTGTAGAAGCTGCCAGATCCTGTTTTATCCTGATTGTGTTTCCACAATATTGAAATTGTTTCTTCCTGGCTCCTTGGAACATTTTCTCCTTGATCTGGGAATTCTTGATCCTGCCTATAATATTCCTAGGAGTTTTCTTTTTGGGATCTTTTTCACGAGGTGACTGGCAGATGCTTTCAACCTCTATTTTGCCTTCCTAACACATTAATTAAGCAAGGAACATGATATCAATCATATGGTGAGTGACAACAAATATTTCCATTTTAGTCAGATTGAAAAATCAAAGCAGTGAAATGGAAGTTCAAAATTTCTCTCTCTGGAAGTGGATGGTATTTTAAATCATGGGTCTTGGATCATTGTCTTGATCAGAACAGATAAGTTTGTGATACTTAACCACTGTTACCTATTGCTATTGCTGCATACATATTCCTGGTTCTGCTCACTTCATTTTGCAATAGTTAACATAAGTTGTCATACTTTTTTTTTAATACTTATTATCATTTATATAGCAGAGTATTATCCAATTATGCTCAAATCTCCACAGTGTATTCAACCATTTCCCAAATGAAGGGTATCCCCACAAATTATTTTTGTCTCCACAAAAGAGTTGATATATATATATATATATATATATATATATATATATATATATATATATATATATATATATTAACAAATATATACTTTTCTGACCTTTTTGAGATATATATAGCCCTAGTGATGGTATGGCTGATTCAGGGGGTATTCACACTTTTATAAACTTTAGCATGTAGTTCAAAATTATTTCCCAGAATGATTAGAACAGTTCACCATTATACCAACAATGCATCACTTTCTTGTTTTTTGTTCCACATATTCTTTTCTCTTCTCTTCTTTTCCTTTTTTCTCTTCTTTTCTTTTCTTTTCTCTTCTTTTCTTTTTTTCTCTTTTCTTTTCTCTTCTCTTCTTCCTTTCCTTTCCTTTCCTTTCCTTTCCTTTCCTTTCCTTTCCTTTCCTTTCCTTTTCCTTTCCTTTCCTTTCCTTTCCTTTCCTTTCCTTTCCTTTCCTTTCCTTTCCTTTCCTTTCCTTTCCTTTCCTTTCCTTTCCTTTCCTTTTCTTTTTTCATGGTAGTAAAACAGAAAGCTGTTGAGATGGTACTTCAGATTTGTTTTAATTTCCGTTTTATGTGACTATTGATACCTTATAAATATATTCTTCTTTTAAAAACTGTTTATATTCTTTGGTAATTTATCAGGTAGAGAAAAATTCATTTTTCAATGGCTGACTTGGAATAATTACATCTTTATCAAAACATTCAAAAAAAATCCTGCTCTCCCAATTTTGATTGCACTGGTTTTGTTTCTGCTAAAACTTAATTTTGTGTAATCAAAATTATACATTTCCCCCATTATTCTCTCTGTTTTTTTTTTTTTTGGTCATTAAACCTTCTTTCATTCATAGATGTGACAGGTAAAATTTTAATTTCTTGGTCTATCAAGAGTGGGGATCCAGAGGGTGACAGGGCCAGCAGCTGGCTGGTGGGACCCCAGAACATCAGCAGCTGTGGCGATTTCAGAATTATCAGCACAGATATGCCTAGGCTAAAGTGAGATGTTAGTGCCCTATGTACTTTGGGACCAGTATTTGGGGAATGTGTCGGCTTTCTCCCATGGGGGCTAAATGCTGCTGAGGAAATGTGGCACAGGGGCCATTTTGCAGCATCAGTGGCATCTCCAGCTCCAGGTCTGTGAACTGTAGAGATGTCCAGCAATCAGTCTGGGGGTTAATCTCTCTTGCATTAACCTGCTTAGATCTGGATTGTGGTCGTGGGGGTAGGTCTGGGGTGGGTATCCAATTTGACAGAGCGGGTGGAGGCTTTACGGAGTCCACCTAACCTCTGGAAATTGTGAAGACCCCGTGTTTGATTTGGAAGCTCTCCTGTCTGGTGGCAAAGTCCTACTGGGGCAACAAGCCCCAAAATCAAATAATTAAGTGGCAATATGCCCAGGCAAAGGAAAGCAAATAAATAGAAATATGCAACTTTAGACTCCTATTTTGGGGGCATAATTGATAAAAGCATGGAACAGGAGGAGGACTGTGAGGTCCGAATTCCTGCACCAAAAGCCCCAAATGAAAATACAAGCTGGCTACAGGCCATAGAGGACCTTAAGAAGTAGATAAGAGAAGTGGGGGGAAAAATTGGGAAGAGAAATGAGAAAGATGCAAGAAAAGTATGAAATGACAGACAACAGCCTGACTGAGGAAAATAACACCTTAAATATAGACTAACTCAAATGGCAAAAGTGGCCCAGAAAGGCAATGAGGAGAAGAATGCCTTAAAAAGCCAAATTTGCCAGATGGAAAAAGAATCTCAAAATCTCATTGAGGAGAATCATTTCTTCCGAATTAGACTGGAGCAAATGTAAGCTAGTGAATTGATGAGATATCAAGATGCTGTTAATAAGCTCCAAACAATGAAAAAATAGAAGGCAATTTGAAAAATCTCATGGGAAAACCACTGACCTGGAAAACAGAACCAGGAGAGATAATTTAAAAGGTATTGGACTACCTGAAAGTCATGATCAAAGAAAGAACCTAGAAATCATCCTTCAAGAAATTCTCAAGGAAAATTGCCCTGATGTTTTAGATCCAGAGGGCAAAATAGAGGTTGAAAAAATCCACCGATCACCTCCTGAAAAAGATCCCAAAAAGAAAACACCCAGGAAAATTTATAGCCAGGTTCCAGAATCCCCAGATCAAGGAGAAAATACTACAAGCAGCCAGGAAGAAACAATGTCAATATTGTGGAAACACAATCAGAATAGCCCAGGACCTGGCAGCTTCTACACTGAGGGATCGAAGGGCATGGAATATGATATTCCAGAGGGCAAAAGAACTGAGAATGAACCCAAGGGTCACCTACCCAGCAAAACTGAGTATTTTTTTTTCAGGGGAAAATATGGTCATTCAGTGGAATAGAGGACTTTCAAGCATTCCTGAGGAAAAAACCAGAATTGAATAGAAAATTTGACATCAAGACACAAGAAGCAAGAGATGCCTGAGAAGATAATCAGGGAAAAGAAATCAAAAGGAACTTATCAAAGTGGAACTATTTACATTCCTATATGGAAAAACAATAATTGTGAGTGATGATATCTTTCTCACTATGAAAATAATGGAAGAAGGGTGTGTGGTCATATGAATACATATGTGAAGGTGTGTGTGTATATGGATAGAGGGCATAGGTTGAATTTGTTGGGAAGGGACAATACTCAGGGCATGAAATTATGAGGTGAGAGAGGAAAGTGGCAAGAGGAGATGGGGAAAGACAAAGTAGGGTAAACTATCTCATGTAGAAGAAGCAAGGGGAAGTGGTTGTAAGGGAGGGGGAGAATAGGAACATACCAAATGGAATATCTCAACCTGCAGCAGAATAGGGGGAAGGGGGATGAGAGGAGGGATGATTGATGGTGGGGGAGGGCATCCTTGGGGGGAGGGGAGGTTAGAAGTACCCACTATAGAAGAGGGACAGGATCATGTAGGGAATGGACCAGGTGGGGGGTGGGACGAGTGGGAGGGAATTGTAAGCAGACTTGTACAATATATCTACTATGATAATGTTTTGCATAGCTAGACATGTACAACATATACTGAATTACTTATCTCCCCAGAGGGAATGTGTGACAAGGGAGGAAGGAAATGGATCTGAAATTCGAGGTCTTAAGATTAAATGTTTCAAATATATAGAAATACGATTTTTAATACTCTTCTGCTTATAATTGGGAGATAAGATGTGCAGGCATTGGGACACGAAGATTCACCTTCCTCTAATGGAAAAGTCGAAGGGGGTATGGGAGAAGGGATGGGAGAGAGCAGATTGGAGGAAGCAATATATTGTGTGACTGCTATTCTGGGAGGTTGGGTAGGGGAATAACGGGGGGAAAATGATTGTAACTCAAAATATGGCAGAAATGAATGATGTAAAACAGAAGTTAATAAAGCATTTGTTTAAAAAATAAATAAATAAAAAATAAAAAAAGAAAGAAATTCTCAAGGAAAACTGCCCTGATGTGTTAGACCAAGAGGGGGAAATAGAGCTTGAAAGAATCAACCAATCACCTCCTAAAAAGGCTCGCAAAAGGAAAACTCCTAGGAATATTATAGCCAGGTCCCAGAACTCCCAGATCAAGGTGAAAACACTACAAGCAGCCAGGAAGATATAATTCCAGTATTGTGGGAGCACAATCAGAATAGCACAGAACCTGGCAGCTTCTACACTGAGGGATCTAAGGGCATGGAATATGATATTTCAGAGGGCAAAATAGCTTTGATTGAAGCCAAGGGTCACCTATCCAGCAAAAAATGAGTATTTGTTTCAGGGAAAATATGGTAATTCAATGGAATAGAAGACTTTCAAGCATTTTTTTTTTTTTAAGGGTCATCACAATGGTATTATTCGCCTGTTTGCAGCCTGGGCCTCCCGCCATGCCAGTCCGTCTGTCCCAGGGGCCTTCCTCCCTATCACTTCTTCTTCTGCACATGGCCACAGTCGTACTTGCCCCGCACAACCTTGAGTTTGATGCCCGGCAGGTCCTGGGTGCGGCCTCCATGCACCATGACCACGTGGTGTTCCTGCAGGCTGTGGCCCTCACCAGGAATGAAGCAGATGGCCTCCCGGCCTGTGCTCAGGCGCACGCGGCAGCACTTGCGGTTGGCAGAGTTGGGCTTCTTGGGCTTGCGGATCATGGTCTTCAGTACCACGGCTTTGAGCTGGGGGCAGCCGTTCATGGGGCCAGGGCTGGCTGGGGGCCACTTGGGGCGGCCGTGGCGGTGCATCTGGTTGAGCGTGGCCATGGGGCAGTGTTGGTCCCACTGCATCTTCAGGGCAAGGCAGAGAGCCTGGCTCAGGGAGGAGTTCAAACGGCGGAAGAGATTGGAGCAGGTCATCCTGACCCTGGATCGCCTCCTGTAGGAACTATGGAGAAAGAGGGAGAGGCTGACGGGCTGGGGACCCCGAACAACTCCGTCCACCCCAACCCTTCCGCACCTAGAAAGTCCCTCCAGCCAGAGGCGGCCGGGGGGGGGGGGGGGAGGCGACTTTCAAGCATTTTTGAGGAAAAAAAACAGAATTGAATAGAAAATTTGACATTCAGACACAAAAAGCAAGAGATGCTTGAGAAGGTAATCTGGGAAAAGAAATCATAAGGAACTTATCAACGTTGCACTATGTATGTTCCTACATGGAAAAACAATAACTGTGTCTGATGAAATCTTTCTTGGTATGAAAATAATTGAAGAAAGGAAATGGACATATGAATACATATGTGAATGTCGGTATATATGTTTACAGGTATAAATGGATAGAGGGCACAGGTTGAATTTGGAGGGGAGGGATGATACTTAAGGGGTGAAGTTAAGAGGTGAGAGAGGAAAGTGACAAGAGGAGATGGGGAGAGACAGGGTAGGGTAAACTATATCATGTAGAAGAGGCAGGGGGAAGTAGTTGCAGGGGAGGGGAAGATCAGGAAGGCAAAAAGGCAAAACCTTATTCTCATTGAATTTGGCTCAGGGAGAAAATCACATACATACTAAATGGGATATCTCACCCTGCAGAAGAGTGGGGGGAAGGGGGATGAGAGGGAGGATGATGGACAGGAGGGCATTCTAGGGGGAGGGGAGGTTGGAAGTACCCCCATTCGAAGGGGGACTGGATCAAAGTAGGGAATGGACCAGGTGGGGGTTGGACTGGATGGGAGGGAAATATGAGCAGCCTTTTACAATATATCTACTATGGTAATGTTTTGCATAGCTATACATGTACAACACATTCTGAATTGCTTACCTTCCCAGAGGGAGCAGGTGACAAGGGAGGAAGGGAATGGATCTGAGATTTGAAGTCTTAAAATTAAATGTTTCAAATTTATATAAATACTATTATTAATACTATTTTGCATGTAATTGGGGGATAAGATGTTCAGGCATTGGGGCTCAGAGTTGAAGGGGGTATGGGAGAAGTTCTGGGAGAGAGCAAATTGGATGAGGGGATATCTAGTGGGCCTGCTATTCTGGTGTGGTAGGTATGGAAAAAGTGGCGAAAAATTTTAACTCAAAATCTGGTGGAAATGAATGATGTAAACCAGAAGTTAATAAAGCACTTGTTAAAAAAAGAGTGGGGACCGAAACTTCATAGATCAAATCCTCTTAATGAAAGGATTTGTTCTGAAAAACTTGTACTCAATCAAAACACTACACCTGAGGACCTAGGAGCCAAAAAGTGACCTTGAGGTTATAGGTTCCCCACCCTCTGTTTGAATCCTGTACCCTTTTAGATCTTATCTTGGTATACTTTGTGCAACGTAGGTCTCTGTTCAGTTTTTGCTGAATTGCTTTCTAGTTTTTCCAGCAACCAATGTCAAATGGTGAATTCATATGCTAAAAGCTTGGAATTTTGGTTTGATTAAGTTATCATTCAATTCTCTCAAGAAGTCAAATATACCTAGTTTTTTATAAGATTCAGTTCATTTCCTTAATTAATTTCTTATTTATTTAGTGGTTAGATTTAATAAAACTAATTATTACTAATTAATATTAATCTGAAGTCTCTCATTAGTATATTGTTAAGTCAATTGAGAAAAAAATTAACATAAGTTACACAGTGGTCCCCTAATTCCAAAGACATTAATTACTGGAGTAAAGATTCTCTATTAAAAAAAAAAAAAACTGTGAGCCAAGATGGCGGAGTAGAAACAGCTCCTCCAAGCCTCTCTGCCCCCAGATTCTCCACAAACTATGTAAAAAAGGACTCTGAAAATCTTCTGGAGCTCCAGCACCCACAGAACCACACAGAGAAGCTAACCTCCCGCTGAGGACAGCCCAGCACCCTGCAGGAAGGACCAGCGCAGTAGTCTGGGAGCCGGCAGCGCGCAGAGAGCAGGAGCCGAGCCTAGCACAGGTCCATGTGAGCCGAGGTTTTAGCCCCAGGGCGGCAGGGCCAGCAGCCGGCTGGAGGAACCCCAGAACACCAGCAGCCGTGGCGACTCCAGAATTATCAACATAGATATGCCTAGGACAAAGTAAGAGGTTAGTGTCCTATGGACTTTGGGACCCGTATTTGGGGAATGCGTCAGCTCCCTCCCCTGGGGGCTAGAAGCTAATGAGGAGACACGCCATTTTGTAGTTTTCATAGGCATTTCCGGCTCCCAGCCTACAAATCGTGGGGAGATCCAGCGATCAGTCTTGGGGGGTAATCGCTCTTGCTTTAACCTCCCTGGATCTGGATTGTGATCTAGGGTGGAAGTTGTGGGTGGGTTTACAGCTTGCCAGAAACAGAAGTTGCCCCCACACGTTCGGGACGAAAATTCCTCTATCTGGCCTTAAAGCCATAGTGTGGCAACAAGCCCAAAAGTCAAGCAATTAAGTGGCAACATGCCAAGGCAAAGGAAACAGAAAAATGCAACCCTAGAATCCTATTTTGGGGGCATAGAGTGGGAACAGACTGTGAGGTCAGAAGTCCTGCTCCAAAAGCCCCAGGGGAAAACATGAGTGGGTTGCAGGCCATAGAGGACCTTAAGAAGGACTTTAAAAATCAAATAAGAGAAGTGGAGGAAAAATTAGAAAGAGAAATGAGAAGGATGCAGGAAAAGTATGAAATGAGCGTCAACAGACTGACTGAGGAAAACAACACCTTAAAAAATAGACTAGCTCAAATGGCAATGGAGGCCCAAAAGGGCATTGAGGAGAAGAATGCCTTAAAAAGTCGAATTTGCCAGATGGAAAAAGAATCTCAAAAGTTCACTGAGGAGATTCATTCCTTCAGAGTTAGACTGGAGCAAATGGAAGCTAGTGACTTTATGAGAAATCAAGATGCTGTTAAGCAGATCCAAACAAACGAAAGATTAGAAGGCAATGAAATATCTCATGGGAAAAACCACTGACCTGGAAAATAGATCCAGGAGAGACAATTTAAAAATTATTGGACTACCTGAAAGCCATGATCAAAGAAAGAACCTAGAAATCACCCTTCAAGAAATTCTCAAGGAAAACTGCCCTGATGTTTTAGATCCAGAGGGCAAAATAGAGGTTGAAAGAATCCACCGATCACCTCCTGAAAAAGATCCCAAAAAGAAAACTCCCAGGAATATTATAGCCAGGTTCCAGAATCCCCAGATCAAGGAGAAAATACTACAAGCAGCCAGGAAGAAACAATTTCAATATTGTGGAAACACAATCAGAATAGCCCAGGACCTGGCAGCTTCTACACTGAGGGATCGAAGGGCATGGAATATGATATTCCAGAGGGCAAAAGAGCTGGGAATGAACCCAAGGGTCACCTACCCAGCAAAACTCAGTATTTTGTTTCAGGGGAAAATATGGTCATTCAGTGGAATAGAGGACTTTCAAGCATTCTTGAGGAAAAAACCAGAGTTGAATAGAAAATTTGACATCCAGACGCAAGAAGTAAGAGATGCCTGAGAAGGTAATCAGGGAAAAGAAATCAAAAGGAACTTATCAAAGTTGAACTATTTACATTCCTATATGGAAAAGCAATAACTGTGACTGATGATATCTTTCTCACTATGAAAATAATGGAAGAAGGGGGTGTGGTCATATGAATACATATGTGAATGTGTGTGTATATGGTTACAGTTATATATGGATAGAGGGAATAGGTTGATTTTGTTGGGAAGGGAGAGTACTCAAGGGATGAAATTATGAGGTGAGAGAGGAAAGTGGCAAGAGGAGATGGGGAGAGACATGGTAGGGTAAACTATCTCATGTAGGGGAAGTGGGTGCAAAGGAGGGGGAGAATAAGGAAGGCTAAAAAGGCAAAACCACATTCACATTGAATTTGGTTCAGGGAGAAAATGACATACATACTAAATGGGATATCTCAACCTGCAGCAGGATAGGGGGAAGGGGGATGAGAGGAGGGATGATGGATGGGAGGGCATCCTTGGGGTGAGGGGAGGTTGGAAATACCCACTATAGAAGAGGGACAGGATCATGTAGGGAATGGACCATGTGGGGGGTGGGATGAGTGGGAGGGAATTATAAGCAGCCTTGTACAATATATCTACTATGATAATGTTTTGCATTGCTAGACATGTACAACATATACTAAATTACTTATATCCCAAGAAGGAATGGGTGACAAGGGAGGAAGGAAATGGATCTGAAATTCAAGGTCTTAACATTAAATGTTTCAAATATATATATATATATAAATACTATTATTAATACTCTTTTGCCTATAATTGGGAGATAAGATGTGCAGGCATTGGGACACAAAAATTCATCTTCCTCTAATGGAAAAGTCAATGGGGGTATGGGAGAAGGTATGGGAGAGAGCAGATTGGAGGAAGCGATATCTTGTGGGACTGCTATTCTGGGAGGTTGGGTAGGGGAATAATGGGGGGAAAATGATTGTAACTCAAAATCTGGCGGAAAAATGTAAAACAGAAGTTAATAAAGTATTTGTTATTTAAAAAAAACTGTAATAAAACAAGAAAAGTAGCCCAGCAGAAAAAAGAAATCAGTTTAGACAAAATTCTCATTTTCATAAATGAACTCCAAATACATAAATATCATATACAAGAGGAAAAAAAATAGAAGGGGAGGCTAGGTGGTGCACTGAATAGAGCACCAGCCCTGGAGTCAGGAGGACCTGAGTTCCAATATGGACTCAGACACTTAACACTTACTAGCCATGTGACTTTGGGCAAGTTGCTTAACCCCAACTGTCCTACCTCCCCCTATCCATAAAAGAAAAAAATGAATCAGGAAAAAAAATACAGAACAAAAGGAATTAGTGTAGTTTTACTGTTTACTCCTTACTCTAATTCCTTTACCTTTCCCCCTTAAGAACATGGCTAATGTATCTTTGGAAGATATATGTTTACTGTTGATATTACTTTATCACTTATGGTGTCATTTAGCAAAATGAAGTTTCCCTGCTTATATCTTTTCATTAGTTCTTTTGCTTTTGCCTTGTCTCATTTCAATTTCTGTCAGGTAATAAAGACTTTTTTTTAAATAGACATTTCAAAGGAAACGATGCCATATAAATATCTATTAATTTTATCATATCAATAAAAATAGAAAATGTTTTTAAATAATTATTCAGAAAATGCTTTCTTGTGTGGAAACACATAGCTACCATTTACTAACAATTTCTGTTTTTTATAAAAGATCACTTTATTTTTAGATCACTATAAGAGAATATGGAGTATGGAAATAGGTTGATAAAAGAAACCAGAAATTGAAATTATGTTCACATTACTTTATGTCATTCATTTGATTAAACTTTGCTTTCTGTTTTTTCAAATAACTGAGTTTTACTGAGCTGAAAGTATTACATATAAAGGACTTGATTGCCTTTTTTATAGCTACATTTCAAGTGACTTTTTTCTGGAGAAAAAAGAAGAAAGTAGATATAATTATGAGCACCATGCTTTCACAAGCTCATGGGGTAACAACTTTCCCACTGTCACTTTCCAAATCAGCTTGACTCTTATAAAATATATTTTAAAGAACCCCCTTATGTCTCATTGTTTCTATTGTATTATTAATGGTAAATAAATTGTATCTCTTCTTCTCTCTTGGGTAACATTTCATATGATGATAGTATTTTTCAAATAGGATGGAGATTAAGCTTAAAATCAGAATCTTATTGTGAAATCTTATCAAAGGGCAATCATTGTTGTTGGGGATTGTGTAGAAGCAAATTTAAATTATTACCTTCAGAAAAAGTTCATGATGATTAATCAATTAATTGATTATAAGTCAGAATACCTTAATTTGCTCATTGAAATCGATAAAGCTGCCCCATTTGTAACTGAACGATCTATTACCCCTGGAGGATGGTGCATTCTGATATGTTAATGTGTAAATTATTTTGTTTTCTTTCTTGGAAGATAGTAAAACAAACAAGAAATGGAAAATAAATGAGGCTTGCAGAAATCCAAGTGTCATGAAAAACACAATTAATTAGATGATAATTATTGCAGGATAAGTGTGCTAAATATCACATCAGAGAAAGTAGAACAACAGATTAGCCTATATTATCTCTCTATCTGCCTGACTCCAAGACTTCCTCAGTGAGTTATGGCACATTCTGTAACTTGCAGGCATATTTTGTTTTGTTTTATTTTCTTTTACCATTCCTCTTCTACAAATAACACAAATATTGTGTGAATATTTTTGACCTACATTTCTGGGACCATGATATCCTATTACCTTGTGTATTTTTCCCTTTAATTGCTTCCATTTTTGAAGATGCATTTTAGAGGTGTAAAGAACATTTATTTCTATAGCACTTTAATATTTTTAAAGTTTTCTCATAACTCTGAGGTAAGTAATTCAAATATTTATTTTGATCTTAAAAAACGAGGGAAATAAAGCCCTGAAATGTTAGATGATTTGCTTACAGACACATAGCTTCAGTCTGGTGAGCAGGGGAGAGTGGAAGAAATCACATTGATTTCAGCATGGTATTATCATTAGATACACTGGGTTCAAGGTAATCTTGATTCATAGAAAAGGAATTCCATGTTTTCAAAGCCTTTGGAGAAGGAAAATTCTTTGACAAATAATGCTGCTGGATTTTTAATTCTGAAAATGTGATTATTGTAGATTTAGAAAAAAATACAATTTAGAAGAAATTGTAGAATGGAAGAGGTACTTTTGAAAGGAAAAATAGAAACATCGAACAAAAATAATTTTCTCTTTCTGAGCTTGGCTCCCCACAAGAAAAATGGCATACATATTTACCTACTATAAATCATTGTTACAGAATCATAGAACTTCAACATTGGAAGGGTCATCATCTTGTCTGAGTCATAGTAGAGCAGAGCTAAAAGTTCCTCTTTCATATCATATATCTTATAGCCCTTACATGAAGATCTTTATGGAAGATCTCTTTCAGAGATACTTTCAGATACTTTCAGATACCTTCACTGTACTTTCAGATAGCTGAAATCATTTTAAAAAGATGTGTTATCAAAATGATTTTTAAAAAGGTGCTGAATACTCAAATAGCAAGGCAGATTTGTGATTTTATTGAAAAGAAAATGTTCCTTTAAAAGAAGAACATACAAATCTATGCATGTCAGTGTGATGCTTGCCTTCTCCCAGAAGTTTTCCACAGTGAGAACACTCACCATCTACTAAAATCATGAGAAAATCAATGCAACAGAGGCTGTTCATTGGCCATCATTCATTTTGCCCACTTAAGCAGCTAATTTTTATCATATATAACATTATGATATCTGTTATTCATAGCTATAAAACAACATATGGTGAATGAGATTAAAAGCATGATACTATTTGTTTCAAGAAAAAAATTTAAAGATGGTAGAGTAAGTCAGGAGCTCCGTAAACCTTCCAAAATTTTCCTCTAAACAAGCTGAAAATCACATAAGAATGGATTGAGGAACAGAGGATCAACAGCACTGCAGGAATGCTCTCACTGTGGTGAGACTGGGGCAAGGTTCTTGAGCAGCAGCTGTAGATTCCTTAGCAGGGATCCTTCAGATAAGCTCCAAACACCAGTCATCCACTTTTGAGTTTCAAACCAGGAGCCCAGTAAGCAAGTCTGCACTCTGTGTAGCACTGTGAGGCCCCTCACCAACAGCCCCAACTCCAGCACAACCCATCAGCAAGGCCTTGGCCCCATTGCTAATGAGTTCCTTGCTCCTACCCCATGGGCCATACAATAAAGAGTTCTCATCTTCATAACAACCCAGAAAGGCTCCACCACTGACGCAAGCAAAAAAGTAGGCCCCACAATCTAGTACAAGCCAGAAGGGAGGTCCTTGTTCTACAGCAAGTCAGCATCAAGGCCCTGAGGTCCAGTGAAAGTCAGCAGCAAGGTCCTGAGTCCCTGAACTAGAACCTTGGGACAATGCAGCATCAAAGGACAACTGTAATATAAAAATGTCATCCAAAATACACAAGGGAGTAGAGCCATGATGGCAGCATAGAAGCAGGAAAACTCCCTGCACTCCCCCCATAACCACCTCAAATACCTATAAAAATTACTCTAAACAAACTTTAAGAATACAGAACCCACAGAGTGACAAAGAGAAACATACCTCCCACTGAAGACATCCTGGCTGTCTGGGAGGAAGGGTCCATTACAAGCATGCTGGGAGCAGAGCCTATCGCCATGAGTGCCTGCAGTTTTAGCTTCAGAGAGGCCAGACCAGCCTCAGGTAGAGAGTACTCCAGAGAGTGGATCACCAACAGCTGTGGCGGTTTGCAGAATTAATAGCTTCCAAAGATAAAAGGAGAGGTCAGTGTAGACTTTGAGAACAGGGGGTCCAGGAGTGCAGCCTGGCCTCTGCCACCAGAGTGAGAAGCATCTGAGGTCCACCAGCCAACACTGATATGGCTGTTTCAGAGCTTCTTGCCTGCACATTGTAAGAGGACCTTTCTGAGGGGAAAATGCTCTTGCTTTAACCTGCTTAGATCTGGATTACTGTCTAGAGTGGAGGTGATGGGGTGTGTGTGAGCAGTGAGCCAGAGAATGTGTAGGCATCAGAGAGGACAAAATACTAATAGCTCCAGCAGTTGTGAAAATCCCAGGAATTTTTTGGAAAAAGCTCTCCTCTCTGGAAGCAGAGGGCTATGGTAGCAACAAGCTCTACACTCAAATAATTGAGTGGCAACATGAACTAGCAAAGGAAGCAAAGCAAGCAGAGCAGTCAAACTATAGATTCCTATGTTGGGGACAAAAAAGATTAAAGGATGTAACAACAGGAAAAAAAGAAAGTCAGGATTCCTACACCAAAAGTTTACAAGTAAAATATTAGCTGATTACAAGCCATAGAGAAACTTAAGAAGGATATTGAAAACCAAATGAGAGAAGTGGATGAAAAACTTGGAAGGTTAATGAGAATGATGCAAGAAAATCATGAAAAGAGAGTTAACAACCTGACTGAAGAAAATAACACCTTAAAAATAGACTAACTCGGGGGGGGGGGGCAGAGCCAAGATGACAGAGTAGAAACAGCTCATCCAAACCACTCTGCCCCCAGATTCCCCCCAAACTATGTAAAAGGGGACTATGAACAAAGTCTGGAGCCCCAGCAGCCACAGAACAACACAGAGAAGCTAACCTCCCGCAGAGGACAGCCCAGCAACCCTGCAGGAAGGACCAGCACAGTAGTCTGGTAGCCGGCAGTGCGCCAGGTCCCTGTGAGCCAAGGTTTTATCCCCAGGGTGGCAGGGACAGCAGCTGGCTGGAGGAACCCCTGAACACCAGCAGCTGTGGTGACCCAAGAATTATCAACATAGACATGCCTAGGACAAAGTAAGAGGTTAGCGTCTTATGGACTTTGGGACTAGTATTTGGGGAATGTGTCGCCTCCCTCCCCTTGGGGCTAGAAGCTGCTGAGGAGACACACCATTTTGTAGTTTTCAGAGGCAGCTCCAGCTCCTGGCCTGCGAATTTGTAGGGAGATCCAGCGATAAGTCTTCAGGGGTAATCACTCTTGCTTTAAACTGCCTGGATCCGGATTGTGATCTAGGATGGAAGTCGTGGGGGGGGTTTACAGCTTGCCAGAAACGGAAGTTGCCCCCCACACATTCGGGACGAAAATTCCTCTATCTGGCCTTAAAGCCATAGTGTGGCAACAAGCCCAAAAGTTAAGTAATTAAGTGGCAACATGCCAAGGCAAAGGAAACAGAAAAATGCAACCCTAGACTCCTATTTTGGGGGAATAGAGCGGGAAAAGGACTGTGAGGTCAGAAGTCCTGCTCCAAAAGCCCCAGGGGAAAACATGAGCGGGTTGCAGGCCATAGAGGACCTTAAGAAGGACTTTAAAAATCAAATAAGAGAAGTGGAGGAAAAATTGGAAAGAGAAATGAGAAGGATGGAGGAAAAGTATGAAATGAGGGTCAACAGACTGACTGAGGAAAACAACACCTTAAAAATAGACTAACTCCAATGGCAAAGGAGTCCCAATAGGGCAATGAGGAGAATGCCTTAAAAAGTCGAATTTGCCAGATGGAAAAAGAATCTCAAAAGTTCACTGAGGAGATTTATTCCTTCAGAGTTAGACTGGAGCAAATGGAAACTAATGACTTTATGAGAAATCAAGATGATGTTAAGTAGATTCAAACAAATGAAAGATTAAAAGGCAATGTGAAATATATCATGGGAAAAACCACTGACCTGGAAAATAGATCCAGGAGAGACAATTTAAAAATTATTGGACGACCTGAAAGCCATGATCAAAGAAAGAACCTAGAAATCACCCTTCAAGAAATTCTCAAGGAAAATTGCCCTGATGTTTTAGATCCAGAGGGCAAAATAGAGGTTGAAAGAATCCACCGATCATCTCCTGAAAAAGATCCCAAAAAGAAAACTCCCAGGAATATTATAGCCAGGTTCCAGAATCCCCAGATCAAGGACAAAATACTACAAGCAGCCAGGAAGAAACAATTTCAATATTGTGGAAACACAATCAGAATAGCCCAGGACCTGGCAGCTTCTACACTGAGGTATCGAAGGGCATGGGATATGATATTCCAGAGAGCAAAAGAACTGGGAATGAACCCAAGGGTCACCTACCCAGCAAAACTGAGTATTTTGTTTCAGGGGAAAATATGGTCATTCAGTGGAATAGAGGACTTTCAAGCATTCTTGAGGAAAAAACCAGAATTGAATAGAAAATTTGACATCCAGACACAAGAAGCAAGAGATGCCTGAGAAGGTAATCAGGGAAAAGAAATCAAAAGGAACTTATCAAAGTTGAACTATTTACATTCCTATATGGAAAAGCAATAACTGTGACTGATGATATCTTTCTCACTATGAAAATAATGGAAGAAGGGTGTGTGGTCATATGAATACATATGTGAATGTGTGTGTATATGGTTACAGTTATGTATGGATAGAGGGCATAGGTTGAATTTGTTGGGAAGGGAGAATACTGAAGGGATGAAATTATGAGGTGAGAGAGGAAAGTGGCAAGAGGAGATGGGGAGAGACAGGGTAGGGTAAACTATCTCATGTAGAAGAAGCAAGGGGAAGTGGTTGCAAGGTAGAGGGAGAATAGGAAGGGAAAAAAAAGGCAAAACCACATTCTCATTGAATTTGGTTCAGGGAGAGAATGACATACATACTAAATGGGATACCTCAACCTGCAGCAGAATAGGGGGAAGGGGGATGAGGGGAGGGATGATGGCTGGGAGGGCATCCTTGGGGGGAGGGGAGGTTGGAAGTACCCATTATAGAAGAGGGACAGTATCATGTAGGGAATGGACTAGGTGGGGGTGTGGGATGAGTGGGAGGGAATTATAAGCAGCCTTGTACAATATATCTACTATGATAATGTTTTGCATAGCTAAACATGTACAACATATACTGAATTACTTATCTCCCCAGAGCGAATGGGTGACAAGGGAGGAAGGAAATGGATCTGAAATTCGAGGTCTTAATATTAAATGTTTCAAATATATATATATATACACATATATATATATGTATATACAGACTTATATATATATGTGTATATATATATGTGTATACATATATATATATATATGTACTATTATTAATACTCTTTTGCTTATAATTGGGAGATAAGATGTGCAGGCATTGGAACACAAAGATTCACCTTCCTCTAATAGAAAAGTCGAAGGGGGTATGGGAGAAGGTATGGGAGAGAGCAGATTGGAGGAAGTGATATCTTGTGGGACTGCTATTCTGGGAGGTTGGGGAGGGAAATAACGGGGGGGAAATGATAGTAACTCAAAATCTGGAGGAAATGAATGATGTAAAACAGAAGTTAATAAAGCATTTGTTTAAATAAATAAATAAAAATTAAAAAAAATATACTAACTCAAAAGGCAATATAGCTCAAAAAGGCAATGAAGAGAAAAATGCCTTAAAAAGCCAGATTTGCCACATGGAAAATAATCTTGAAAGCTCTCTGAAGAGAATAATTCCTTCAGAATTAGATTTGAGCAAATGAAAAATAGTGACTTTATGAGAAGAACAAATACTATTAAACATAGCCAACAAATGAAAAAAAAATAGAAGGCAATGTGAAATATCTCATTGGAAAAACCACTGATCTGGAAAATAGATCCAGTAGAGATAATTTAAAAATTATTGGAGTACTTGAAAGCTATGATAAAAAAAAGGACCTTGACATCATCCTTCAAAAATTTTTTAAGGAAAATTGCGATGATGTTTTAGAACCAGATGGCAAAATAGAGGTTGAAAGATTACACTGAAATCTGGCCTCAGAAAATGAGCACCCACACATAAATAATGACTACCCATGTAACCTTGAGCAAGTTACTTAACCTCAATTGCTTAAAAAAAAGTCTACACTGATCACCTCTTGAAAAATTATATTCAAAAGAAAACTGCTAGGAATATTATAGTGAGGTTCCAGAGTGCCCAAATCAAGGAGAAAATACTGCAATCAGCCAAGAAGAAAAAAATAATATTGTAGAAATACATAATATTGTAGAAATACAACCAGAATTTCACAGGACCTGGAAGCTTCTACAGTGAGAGGTGTATATAACATCATTCATTTCCACAAAATTTTGATGTAAACAAAAGTAAACATAAAATTCTATTAATAAAATACACCAAAAAACTGAGCTAAAACAACAGAAGGATCATGACTAGAAATTTACTTATAGTGATAGGGAGGATCAAAGTACTAACTTGGAAAAGGAGAAGAGTGTCAACATGCCTTCATGTTAATACTCAAAGAAAAATATCAATTGATCTCAAGTCCAAAAATAAAAACAAAAAACTACTGGAATAACTTTAAAAAGATTAAAAAAAAGGAATAGAGAAATAGAAGAAAAAGGAGGAAGAAGTGAGAGTAATTCAAGAGAAACACAGGAAAAGAGTAACAGGTTGGTAAAAGATTAAAAAAAAACTGAAAAAAAGATATACAAAAATTTACCAACGAAAACAACTCCTTAAAAAATAGAATTGGTGAAACCAAACACAACATACAAAAGCTCACTAAAGAATATGATTTCTAAACACTTGAAATTTGCCAATGATTGTATCAAGTTTTTTGTTAAGAATCAGAACTTGTAGGGGGTGGAGCCAAGATGGAGGAAAGGAAGCAGTAAACTCGCTGAGCTCCTTGGTCACTAAGTCTTAAGGGGTGAATTTGAGAGGATTCTGGAGTGACAGAGCCCACTGGAAGATGGAGCATGGCAGAGTCCAGCCCAGGAGGTTGCCCAGTGTGTCTGGACAGGTCAAGCACAGAGCACATGGTGTCTGCACGGGTCAGACCTGGGAGCAGACAAGCAGACTACACCAGAGAGAGAAGAATCCCTGGCCCGCAGACTTACCAAGGACAAATTGCAGTCCTCTCCCCTTCCTCTGGGAGGGGTCTTTAGAGCCAGGTAGGAGAGTTGGGCCCCCAGGGGAGAGAGCAGCTTCTCAGGCTGCATTCTGCCCCCAGGCTGGAAGGTTAGAAACTGCCTGCCTGTATAATACAGAGGCTGGAATGGCAAAATAAATTCTACCTGCTCTGATCCTCCCATCCCTCCTTCATGAAGCAGAAAACCCAAAGATAAGTCTCCCACTCAGATTGAAATCCCAAGTTAATGGAAATAGCCTCAGGCTTGAGAGTCTCCAAGAAGGGGTATAACTGAGAAAGCCAGGAGTCTGAAGAGAAGAGAGGGAGGGGTCCCAAAAAGCCCCACCTCAACTCACCAAAAAAAGCCTACTTATAGCACAGGGGTATAGAGGCAGAAATCTGAAGTGATCAGACTCATCCCCACCTACTCATCTACATTCCTCACTGACTTAGCCATAAACTAGCCACCCAAAGGTATTCAAAGTCAAGGATCAGGCCCTAAACTCAAAGCCTGAGAAACTAAGAAACAGGAAGTCACAACGGGAAAGAAGGAAGCTAAGAAGGATAAAAGGAATGCAAGAAAGTCTATTAGAGCCTACTACACAGGGCAAGAACAAATAAACAGAACAATTTAGACACTCTACCCACACCTGAGAAAACAGAAGGAAACATGATCTGGTCTCTAGCCCAAATAGCATTCCTGGAGGAGCTTAAGAAAAATTTTAAAGACCAAATCAGGGAGGCAGTGACCAACTTGGAAAAAAAGAATAACACCCTAAAAAAGGAACTTCAAAAATTAACTGAAGACAATAACTCGATAAAAATTAAACACAATTAAACTGAAACTCAGAACTCTATGATGCAGTAAGAGTCAATCAAACAAAACAAGATGAAAGAAAAATTGGAAGAAAATGTAAAAATTCTCACTGGAAAAATAACTGACCTAGAGAACAGATCCAGGAGAGACAACTTAAGTATTATTGGTCTACCAGAAAGCCATGATGAAAAAAGCAGCTTAGACAACATCCTCCAAGAGATTGTCAAAGAAAACTGTCCTGAGGTCCTGGAATCAGAAGATAAAATAGCTATCGATAGAATTCACTGGACTCCTCCTGAAAGAGAACCCAAACTGAAAACTCCAAGAAATATAGCAGTCAAATTCCAGAATTACAAGATTAAAGAAAAAAATTCTACAAGCAGCCAGAAAGAAACAATTCAAATATCGAGGAACTACAGTTAGGATCACACAGGACCTAGCAGCTTCTACTTTAAAAGAGAGGAGGGACTGGAATTTGATATTTCATAGGGCACCAGATCTAGTACTACAAGCAAGGATTAACTACCCAGCAAAATTGAGCATAATCTTTCAGGCAAGGAGATGGATGTTTAATGAAATAAGGGACTTCCAGACTATCCTGATGAAAAAACCAGAGCTCAAAGTAAAATTTGTTCTCCAATTACAAGACTCCAGAAAGACATAAAAAGGTAAAAAAGGGAAACACAGACTCATACATGCATAAGTGCACACACCCACACCCACAAATACATGCTCATTACTTGGAATGCAACAAGAGCAAAATATTCACATCACTATATGTGGAGCTGATCACTGGCTATATTCGAAATCTTTATGATTATCATGACCTTTAAAAGGGTTATACTTAGATAGAGGGTGTGGGTATGAATGCACTAACCTGAGGACTTAAAAAAAATCTATTAAGGGGATCAAAGGGACTGTAATGGGAAAAAGGAAAGGATGAGATAGGTAAAGGTAAAATATGCCATGCCAAGAGGCATCAAAACACACTATAGAAGAGAGGAAAGAAAGAGGGAGAGGAACACCATTTAAACATTATTCTCACTGGTTCTGGTTCAAAGAGAGATCAACTTAGTGAAGTTTAAGATTCTAATGTTAATAGACACATACATTCATTAAATAAAGGAAAAGGAGGGAGGGAGGGAAGCATTGTTTGAAATTTACTCTCATTTTTTTGGAATCAAACCGGGAGTAATTTACTCTGATAAGTATAAAAATTTATTGTGTCCTATAGATAGTGGAAGGGGAAGGGGAGGTGAAAAGGAGGAGGCTAAAAGGCGGGATAAGAAAGGAGGGAAATAGTAGTAAGGGGAGAGGATACTTTAAGAAGGGAGGTCACTGGGTGGGAACACTAAGGGAGTGGGTAGTCAAAAGGGAAAACTTCAAGCAGGGGGAGGGAGACAGAAAAAACAAAAACATAAACAGGGGAGAGAATAGGATGGAGGGGAAGAGACAGATAGTCATCATTACTGTGAATGTGAATGGGATGAACTCTCCCATAAAACAGAGGTGGATAGCAGAATGGATTAAAAACCATAATGCTACAATATGCTTTCTTCAAGAAACACATTTGAAACAAAGGGATATCCACAGGGTAAAGGTTAAAAGCAATTAAGGAGGTGAATAGCATCTTAGAGAGACTAGATATGATGGATCTCTGGAGAAAACTGAATGGGGATAAGAAGGAATTTAATTTATTTTCAGTGGTGCATGGTGCATACTCAAAATTAGACCATGTACTAGGGCATAAAAACCTCACACTCCAGTGCAGAAAGGCAGAAATATTAAATGCATCATTCTCAGATCATGATGCAAAAAAAGATATTATATGCAATAAAGGGCCATGGAAAGACAGACTAAAAACTAATTGGAAATTAAACAATTTAATCCTAAAAAATTGGTGGGTCAAATAAGAAATTATAGAAGCAATCAATAATTTCATTCAAGAGAATGATAATAATGAGACTACATACCAAAATTTGTGGGATGCACTAAAGGCAGTTCTCAGGGGAAGTTTTATATCCCTGAGTGCATAATTAACTCAAGCAGAGAGAAGGGAGGTCAATGAATTGGACATGCAATTGAAAAAGCTAGAAAAAGAACAAATTGACAACTCCCAATTTAATACTAAATTATAAATATCGTAAACCAAAGGTGAGATTAATAAAATTGAAATTAAGATAATTATTGAATTAATAAATAAAACTAAGTGCTGGTTTTATGAAAAAATCAACAAAATTGATAGAACCTTAGCCAATATGATAAAAAAAAGAAAGAAGAAAACCAAATTATGAGTACCAAAAAAAGGGGGGAGCCTACCTCCAATGAAGAGGAAATAAAAAAAATAATGAGGAATTATTTTTCCCAATTGTATGCACATAAATATGACAATCTTAGTGAAATAGATGACTATTTAAAAAGTCACAAGTTGCCCAGGTTAACTGAAGAGGAAGTGAATTACCTAAATAACCCCATCTCAGAAAAAGAAATCAAACAAGCCATCAATGAACTCCCTAGGAAAAAATCTCCAGGACCAGATGGGTTTACTAGTGAATTCTATCAAACATTTAAAGAACAATTGATTCCAATACTCTACAAACTATTTGGGAAAACTAGTGAAGAAGGAGTCCTACCAAACTCTTTCTATGACACAAATATGGTACTGATTCCTAAATCAGGAACAGATAAAACAGAGAAAGAAAATTATAGACCAATTTCCCTCATGAATTTAGATGCAAAAATTCTAAATAAAATATTAGCCAAAAGACTCCAAAACTCATCAAAAAATAATACACCCTGATCAGGTAGCATTCATTCCAGGAATGCAAAGATGGTTTAATATTATTAAAACCATGAGTATAATTGAGCATATCAAAAATAAAACTAGCATAAACCACATGATCATCTTAATAGATGCAGAAAAGGCTTTCAACAAAGTACAACATCCATTCCTGTTAAAAACATTAGAAAATATAGGAATAAATGGAGCCTTCCTTAAAATAGTTGATAGCATCTATTTAAAACCATCAGCAAGTATTATATGCAATGGGGATAAACTAGAGGCCTTTCCAATAAGATCAGGAGTGAAACAATGGTGTCCACTATCACCCCTCTTATTCAATCTGGTACTAGAAACACTAGCAGTAGCAATTAGAGAAGAAAAAGAAATCAAAGGAATCAAACTAGGCAAAGAAGTGACCAAGCTATCACTCTTTGCAGATGATATGATGACATACTTAGAGAACCCTAGAGAATCAAGTAAAAAAAAACTACTTGAGACAATAAATAAATTTGGCAAAGTTGCAGGATATAAAATAAATCCACATAAATCCTGGGCATTCCTGTACATCTCTAATGAAACTCAACAGCAAGAGATAGAAAGAGAAATCCCATTTAAAGTCACTGTAGACATTATAAAATATTTGGGAATCTACTTGCCAAAACAAATGCCCGATCTTAATCTTTATTATACAGCAGCAGTCATCAAAACTGCTTGATACTGGCAGAGTTGTAGAGTAGTGCATCAATGGAATAGATTAAGCACAGGAGACCCAGCAGTTAATGAATATAGTAATATATTGTTTGATAAACCAAGACCCCAGTTTTTGGGATAAGAAAGCACTATTTGACAAAAACTGCTGGGAAAACTGGAATACAGTATGGCAGAAACTGGGCATAGATCACTATCTAACACCATATAACTAAATTAAGTCTAAATGGGTGCATGACCTAGGTGTAAAGAATGATACAGTAATCAATTTGGGAAAGCAAGGAATAGTTTACCTGACAGATTTGTGCAGAGGGGAAAACTTTAGGAACAAAGAAGAATTAGAGAGCATTATAAAATGCAAAATGGATAATTTTGATTACATTAAATTGAAAAGCTTCTTTACAAACAAAGCCAATGTAAGCAAGATCAAGGGGAGGTGGCAAATTTGGAAATGATTTTTACAACTTGTGTCTCTGAGAAAAGTCTCATTTCTAATATTTTTAGAGAATTGAACCCAATCTATATAAATGCAAGTCATTCCCCAATTGATAAACGGTCAAAGGATATGAACAGGCAGTTTTCAGAGAAAGAAATCAAAGATATCTATAAGCTTATGAAGAAATGCTCTAAATCACTATTGATTAGAGAAATGCAAATCAAGACAACTCTGAGATACCACATCTCTCCAGTCAGATTGGCTAAAATGACAAAACAAGAAAGTGACAAATGCTGGAGAGGATGTGGACAAATTGGAACACTAATATATTGCTGGTGGAGTTGTGAACTTATCCAACCATTCTGGAGAGCAATCTGGAATTATGCCCAAAGGATTATAAATAATTTCATACCCTTTGACCTAACAATACTACTTCTAGGGCTATAGCCCAAAGAGATCATAGAAGTGTGAGGAAGATCCATATGTACAAAAGTATTTATAGCAGCCCTCTTTGTGGTTGCAAAGAATTGGAAACTAAAGGGGTGCCCATCAATTGGGGAATGGTAAAACAAGTTGTGGTATATGAATGTAATGGAATATTATTGTGCTATAAGAAACGAGGATGTGATGGTTTTCATAATAACCTGGAGCGACTTATACAAACTGATGCTGAGCGAGAAGAGTAGAATCAGAAGAAATTTGTATACAGTCACAGACATACCATATCTGTGATGAACAACTATGACAGACTGGACTCTTTTCAGTACTGCTGTGATATAAGTCAATCCTGAAAGACTCAAGAAAGAGATAAATGTGCCATCCAGAGATATAACTAGAAAGAACTGAGCCTGAATCCTGATGGAAGCAAATTAAATGATCTTTTTATTTTCATTGTTTGGTTTTATTTCTTCTTTACCATCTTTCATCCCACCTAGTACAATACACCTTTGTAATTGTAGTAATGTCTAATATGAATGTATTTGCAGACTCTATACTGGACTATATGCTGTCATGGGGGGAGGGGAGGGAAGTAAAGGAAATTTGAAAATCAAGGAACTATGGAATTGAATCTTGTTAACTGAAACTAAACTAATAAATTACCTAAAAAAAGAATCAGAACTTGAGAAACTCTGCTGCTGATGCAACAGAAAGGGTGGAATATGGAGTAGCTTAATGACCATATATAAGGAGAATCCCAGACTGAGAGAGAGTGGAAGTGGGAGCAAGCATGTCTGTGGCTCCAATACTTCATTTGTTTTAATGTTACTTTGTCAGATTTGTCTGCTGATAGAAGATGTTGGTTTTTTACAGAAGCCCTGGGATCCTGCTGGAAGCCCTGAAAGAGTAGTTTCTTGTTTTATATTTACAGAAGTCCTGGAGGAAGGTTTCAGAAGTCCTGGGACTATGCTGAGATATGTGTTGATTTCTCAACCCTTGTTTGCAGGTTTGTGTTGAGTTCTCGACCTCATTGGTGTGTCTTTTTGGATTTCATGTTCAGATAGTGAATTGATGATGGTGCCAGCAAGATTATGAATGTTATTGTGGCTCTTTTAAGCATTTTCTTCCCAGAAACAGAAACCGTGAAGTATTTGAGTTTGACTGGGCACTGTAAGCTTCAATATGGTATAGGAAGTGGATAAGGAGCTGGATGAGGAGCTGGACAAGGAACTGGACAAGGGGATAAGAGCTGCCTACCTTTGAACCCAGGGGGTACATGTGTGGGAGCTGGACCCATGGAAGAGGAGCCATGGAATCTGAGAGACAGTCTTGAGCCAAGATAAAAAGACAGCTCTTTGGGTATATAATGCAAACTGAGAAGATCATGATTTACTGTGGCTTAGGGCAGGAGAGAACTTTGAACTCTGTATCCTGTACCTCTTCAGGATGGTTGAATTAAGGATGAATGGAAGCTAAACTCCAATTAAGAAGAAAAAAGACTTTTTGAATGAGAGATTAAGACAGTGTGACCTAGGGATGGAGAACTTTGATCTTTGTACTTTGTGTTCCTTAAGAAGGCTTGCTTCTTAAGGATGATTGAGTTAAGCACTTACTAAATGATTATACTTTGTTTAAAACTATGTGACTACTTTGGTGAAAACCCCATGGCTGTTTTAGTGATAAGGTGTTATGCTATAATATTGTGAATGCTGCATTTTGATTACTGTCAATGTTTTGTCTTAGTTTATTATTGAATAAATAGAGAGTTCACTATACCATTTAATCAAAACCATGAAGTTTTTCACAGCAGCAGTCCACTGGAAAGCTCCTTGTTCTTGGCTTTACACAGGGGGAAGTTATTGACTTCATGAGGCATCAATATACAATGAAACAAAATCAAAAGAATATAATTAAAAATAAAATGTGAAATTTCTCATTAAAATTGCCAAGAAAAAAAGATCCATGAAAGGTAATTTCAGGATTATGGGACTAACTGAAAGCTAAGGTTAAAAAATAAAGAAAAAAAATTGGGCAACATCTTTCAAGATATTACCAAGGAAAACTGTTGTGATATCTTAGAACCAGAAGGAGGGGAGAAATTGAAAAAATCCACTCTTTACCACCTGAAAGAGATCTCAAAATGAAATCTCCTAGGGATATTGTAATAAAATTTCAGAGCACCGAGATCAGGGAGAAAATATCACAAGCAGTCACAGAGATACAATTCAAATATCATGTAGTTACAGTCAGCATTACACAGGATTTAGCAACTTGCAAATTAAAGAACTGCAGGGCTTGGAATGTGACTTTTCAGAAGTTAAAAGAGTTAGGAATACAACCAAGAATCAAACACCCAGTAAAACTGAATATGATACTTCAGAGGAAAAAAAAAGTATTTAAGGAAATAGAGGACTTTCAAGAATTCCTAATTAAAAGACCAGAGCTAAAAAGAAAATTCAGTCTTCAAATACAAGACTCAAGAGAAACATAAAAAGGGAGAATAGGAAAGAGAAAAAATGTTACGCAATAAAGTTACATGGTTCATATCCCTACTTTAGAAAATGAGATTTACAACTCTTGACAATTTTCTTTATTATGACTTTAAAAGGGATTTACATAGACATAGGGTAGGTATAAGTTCTATTCGAATTGATGATAAAAATAAACAAAGGGTTAAAAAGAATTGTATAGGAAGAAGAGGAAAGTGGTAATCAGAATAAGGGAAATTATATCACAGGAAGAGGTGCAAAGATCATTCATAGTGCAGGGAAAGGGTAGGGTGAGCATTATTTGAAACTTAGTCTCATTGGATTTGGCTCAGAGCAAATAAGGCAGAGAAGAGGGAAGGGAATAAGTAGTAGGAGAAATGGGAAAGAATAGTAAGGGGGAGCAGTAGAAAAGAGGAGTTATTAAGGAAGACAATAGTCAGAAGTAAAACTGATGAGAAGGAAAAGGGTGAAAAGAGAGAGAAAAGTATAAATCATATAAAACATATATACATACATACATACATACATACATACATACATACATATAATGGAGAGAAAAAGAAAGTTAGTAACCATAACTGTGAATAAGAATGGAATGAATACTTCCAAAAACCAGATATAGATAGCAGAATGTATAAAAACCATGATTCTACAATATATTGTTCATAAGAAATATACTTTGAATAGAGATACACAAAGAGTAAAGCTTACAAAAAGGCTGGAACAGAATATATCATGATTTAGGTGAAGTAAGAAAAAAAAAGGAAGGGTAGCAATCCTGATCAGAAGCGAAAATGGATTTTTTTTTCTTTTTGGAGGGCAATTAGGGTTAATTGACCTACCCAAGATCACATGGCTAGGTTTTTTTTTTTTTTTTTTTTTGCTTTTTGGAGGGCAATTGGGGTTAAGTGACTTGCCCAAGGTCACACGGCTAGGGTTTTGCTTGTGTGTTTTAGGTGTCTGAGGCCGGATCCGAATTCAGGTCCTTCTGACTCCAGGGCCGGCGCTCTACTCACTGTGCCACCTAGCCGCCCCTAACGTGGCTAGTTTTTGTTTGTTTGTTTTGTTGTTGTTGTTGTTGTTGTTGTTGTGTGTGTGTGTGTGTGTGTGTGTGTGTGTGTTTGTTAAGTGTCTGAGTCCGGATTAGAACACAGGTCCTACTGACTCCAGGGCCAGTACTCTATTCAATGAACCATCTAGAGTCCTCCAGCTAAAATAGATTTAATTAAAAGAGATAAGGATGGAAGGTACCAAAGACAATGAAGTAATATAAATGCTTAACATATATGTATCAAGTTGTATAGCATACAACTTGTTAAAGAAGTTAAATGAGCAACAAGAAGAAATAGCAAAAAATATTGGTGGAGGACCTCTTAGAACTAGATAAAACTAACAATATACTATAAAGATGTTTAAGAGGTGAATACAATATTAGAAACGTTTGATATGCTAAATTTTATGGAGAAAATGTAATAGGGATAGAAAGGAAAATATCTTTTTTTCAGGGGTACATGCTACCTATAAAAAAAATTGGCCTTATATTATAGCATAATAACCTCATAATCCAGTGCAGGAAGGCAGGAATTTTAAACTTATCCTTTTTAGATCATGATGTAATAAAAATGACATGCAATGAAGGGCATGGAAAGACAGAATAAAATTTAATTTAAAAATAAATAATCTAATTGTCAAGAATGAGTGGGCAAAATAATGAATCAAAGAAAAAAAAATCTGTAAATTATCCCAAGAGAGTGACAATAATGAGAAACAATACCCAAACTTATGGGATGCAGCAAAAACATTTTAATTTGTTTAAAATTTATTTTTAGTCTTCAACATTCATTTTCACAAGGTTTTGAGTTACAAATCTTCTCCCTTCTTACCCCAACCCCCAACCCAAGCCACCTAAATACCGCTCCCCCCAATCTTCTCTCTTTTATATCCTCCCCTGAACACTCTATAACTTTCTAGTAGGGCAAAATGGATTTCTATACCCCAGTGCCCTGTATATCTATTTCCCAATTGCATGTAAAAAACATTTTTTTAACATTTGGTTTTAAATCTTTGATTTCCAGATTCTTTCCCTTCTCTCATCACCCACCACCACTAGGAAGGTAAGCAATTCAATACAGGTTATACAGGTGTAGTTACACAAAACATTGCCATTGTAGTTATACTGTGAAAGATGAACTATATTGCCCTCCAACCTATCCTGGCCCCACTCACTCTATTTTGTAGCTTGCCGTGGTTACTTTTCAAAAGCATTCTCTTCTAAGATACCCTCTTCCACAATCTATGCAAACTTCTATCACACCCCTTATCATCCCCTTGCCCTCTATTTTCCTGTAGGGGAAGATACCCCATAGAGTGTGTATGTTATTGCATCTTTAAGCCAAATTCAATAAGAGTAAAGGGGACTCAGACCCTTGCACCTTCTGACTCTTCCCCTCCATTGTAACAGTTTTCTCTTGTCTCTTTTAGATAAGATAATTAACCCAGTTAAATCTCTCACTTTCTCCTTCTCTCATTGTATTCCCCTTTCACCTCTTAATTTTATTTTTTAGACATCATCACTTCCTATTCTACTGATCCTGTGCCCACTGACATGTATACACATATACACACATATGTATTTATACACACGTACACTCGCTTTACATACATATATACAGAAATACACACACAGACATCTTCCCTATAACTATCCTCATACTAAAATAAGGCTCATGTGTAATAATTATCATTTTTCCATGTAGAAATGTAAATAGTTCTTCTTTAATGAGTTCCTCATGTGTGCTTTTTCCTGTTTACATTCTCATGCTTCTCTTGTTCTTGTATTTGAAAGTCAAATTTTTTGTTCATCTCTGTTTATTTTTTTTCCAAATGCTTTATTAACTTTTGGTTTACATCATTCATTTCCGTCAGATTTTGAGTTACAATTTCCCCCCATTTTTCCCCTACCCATGACCCTAGAATAGCAGTCCCACAGGATATACCTTCGTCCCATCTGCCCTCTCCCATCTCTTCTCCCATAATGCCTTCGACTTTTCCAATAGGGCAAGGTAAATCCCTGTGCCCAATTGCCTGAATATCTTATCTCCCAGTTATATGTAAAGTAGTATTAATAATAGTATTTATATATTTTTAAAACATTTAATTTTAAAACTTTGAATTCCAGATTCATTCTCTTCCTCCCTTGTCACTCACCCTTACTGGGAAGATAAGCAATTCAGTATATGTTGTCCATGTATGGCTATGCAAAATATTACAGTAGAAAATATATTGTAAAAGACAGAGCATATTTCCCTCCCTCCTATCCCACCTCCCACTTGGTCCACTCCCCACTTTGATCCTGTCTCTTTTAAAAAGTGGGTGGTTCCATATTCCGTCCCCCCCCAGCATGCCTAACCTTCCATCATCATCCCCCCTCCTCCCCCCACTCTCCTGTAGGGTGAGATATCCCATTTGGCATGTATCTCATTCTATCCCTGAGACAAATTCAATGAGAATAAGTTTTCCCTTTATGCCTTCCTGTTCTTCACCTCCCTTGTAACCACTTTCCTTTGCCTCTTCTATGTGACATAGTTTACCCCATTCTTTCTCTCTCCATCTAGTCTCATTATGTTCCTCTCTCACCTCTCAATTTCTCCCCTTAAGTATCATCCCTTCCCATTGAATAAAACCTATGCCCTCCATATAGGTATACCTGTAAACATATATACACACATTCACATATATATTCATATGCCCATATACTTTTCTTCATCTATTCTAATACAAGGAATGTTTTCATCAGTTTCAGTTATCATTTTTCCATGTAGGAGTGTAAATAGCTTAACTTTGATAAGTTCCTTATGATTTATTTTCCCTGTTTACTTTCTCAAACATCCCTTGTTCTTGTGTCTGAATGTCAACTTTTCTATTCAGGTCAGTTTTTTTTTTTTTTTCATCAAGAATACTTGAAAGTCCTCTGTTCCACTGAATGACCATATTTTCCCCTGAAACATGATACTCAGTTTTGCTGGGTATGTAATTCTTGGTTTTAATCCCAGGTTCTTTGCCCTCCATAATATCATATTCCATGCCCTTTGATCCCTCAGTGTAGAAGCTGTCAGATCCTGCGTTATCCCAATTGTGTTTCCACGATTTTGAAATTGTTTCTTCCTGGCTGCTTATAATATTCTCTCCTTGATCTGGGAATTCTTTAACCTGGCTACAATATTCATAGGAGTTTTGTTTTTGGGATCTTTTTCAGGAGGTGACAGGTGGGTTCTTTCAAGTTCTATTTTGCCCTGTGGTTCTAAAACAACAGGGAAATTTTCCTTGAGTGTTTCTTGAAGTATGATTTCTTGATTCTTTCTTTGATTACTATTTTCAGGTAGTTCAATAAGTTTTAGATTATCTCTCCTGGATCTATTTTCCAGGTCAGTGATTTTTCCATTGAGGTATTTCACATTGCCTATTATTCTTTCATTTGTTTGCATCTGCTTAATAGCACCTTGATTTCTCATAAAGTCAGTAGTTTCCATTTGCTCCATTTGAATTCTGAAGGAATGATTCTCCTCAGTGAGCTTTTCAGATTCTTTTTCCACCTGACAAATTTAGCTTTTTAAGGTATTCTTCTCCCCGTTGCCTTTTTGAGCTTCTTTTGCCATTTGAGTTAGTCTATTATTAAGGTGTTACTTTCCTCATTCAGGCTGTTGACTCTCATTTCATACTTTTCTTTCATCTTTCTCATTTCTCTTCCCAAATTTTCCCCACTCCTCTTATCTGTTCCTTTAGGTCCTTTATGGCCTGTAACCAGCTCATATTTTCATTTGGGGCTTTTGGTGCAGGAATTCTGACCTTACAGTTCTCGTCTTGTTCCATGCTTCAATCCTCTTTGCCCCCAAAATAGGAGTATAATGTTGATTTTTTCTGTTTATTTTCTTTCCTTTGCCTAGGCATGTTGCCACTCAATTACTTGAATTTTGGGCTTTTTGCCACAGTAGTATTCTGCCACCAGTCAGGGAAGCTTCTGTCCCAAACACTGGGGTTTTCTCAGCTGCGGGAGATAGTATTTGGTTGCCCTCTCTAAAGCCTCTGTACACTCTGGCAAGCTGGTCACACACCCCAAGACCTCTACCCCAGACTGAAATCCAGATCCACCAAGGTTAAAGCAAGAGTGATTACCCCCCAGGACTGAACACCTTGTCCCTCTAGAGTCCACAGGCCAGGAACTGAAGCTTCAATATTGTGGCCTGCAAACCAGCTAATCAACAGCTTCTCATCCCCAGGGAAAGAGGCTGAAGTGCTCTCCCAACCATTCCCAGAGTCCATAGGGCACTGACAATCTCACTTTGTCATAGGCATCTATGTGTTGATAATTCTGGTAATGCCACAGCTGCTGGTGTTCTGGAGTCTCTCCAGCCAGCTTCTGGTCCATCCTCCCTGGGGCTAAAACCTCTGACTAAGGCAGCCTGGGCTTGGCTCCCATACCTCTGTGCTGGTCGCTCCCTGCTGAGCTGCCAGGCTATCCTCAGCGGGAGGTTACCTTCTCTATGTCATTTTTTGGTTTCTGAAACTCCAGAGGTCATTCACAGTGCCCCTTTTTTTATAATTTTGAAGTGGTGTGGGCTGAAGATGCATGGAAATGCTATTTCTACTGTGCCATCTTGACTCTGCCTTCTCCAGCTCTGTTTGTTTCATAAAAAATATTTGAAAATCCTCTATTTCATTGAATGTCCATATTTTCCCCTGAGGCATTATACTCAGGTTTGCTGGATAGATGATTCTTGGTTTTGATGCTAGCTCTTTGACCTCCACAACATCATATTCCAAGACCTTCAATTCCTTAGTGTAGAAGCTATTAAATCTTTTGTTATCCTGCATGGGCTTCTACAATACTCAAAATTTTATTTCCTGACAGTTTATAATATTTTCTTCTTGACCTGGGAACTCTAGAATTTGAATATTGTATTTCAAGGAGTTTCATTTTTGACATCTTTTCAAGAGGTGATTGGTGAATTCTTTCAATTTATATTCTGCCCTCTGGTTCTAGAATATCAGGGCAAATTTCCTTGAGAATTTCTTGAAAGATAATTTCTGTTTTTTTTTTTATTGCAACTTATTTTCTATTATTTGTTTATTTTTTATCAAATGATTTAGTAACTTCTAGTTTGCATCATTCATTTGTGCAAGATTTTGAGCTACAAATTTTCTCCCTTTTTTCCTCTATCCACCACCCCAAAATAGCGATCCAACTTGATATTACCTGCTACAATCAACTCTTTCCTATATTTTTTCCCATCCATTCCCCCTCCAAATTCCCAGTGGTGCAAAGTGGTTCTCTATGCTGAAGTGCCTGTATATCTTATTTCTCACTTCCATGTAAAACAATATTAATATATATATATATATATATATATATGTATGTGTGTATGTATATGTATGTATGTATGTATGTATATGCTCACACACATACCTACATAAAAACATTTAATTTTAAATCTTTGAATTCTAATTCATTCCCTTCCTCCCTTTTCACCCACCCTTACTGGGAAGATATGCAATTCTATATGGTTTGTACATGTGTAGCTATGCAAAATATTTCCATAGTGTAAAAGCCTGACTATATTTCCCTCCCTCCTATCCCATCTCCCACTTGTTCTTTGCTCTAATTTGATCCTGTCCCTTTTCAAAAGTGAGGGTTTCCAACTTCCCTTCACCCCAGCCTTCCCTCCCTTCCATCATTCCCTCTCTCTTCCCCTTCCCCCTCATCTCCTGTAGGGTGAGATATATTATTTAGTGTATATGTCATTCCCTCCCTGAGCTAAATTCAATGAGAATAAGGTTGCTTAATTCCCTTTTGCCTTATTGTTCTTCCCCTCCATTGTAACAATTTTCCTTTCTCTCTTCTATATGAGATAGTTTACCCCATTCTGTCTCTCCCCATTTCCTTTCATTATATTCCTCTCTCACCTCTTAATTTCACCTTTTATCATCCATTCCTATTGAATTTGACCTGTGCCCTCTATGTATACCTGTACACATATATACACAGTCACATATGTATTCATACGACCATATACCCTTCTATGTAGACATATGTATGTGTCCATTTATCTGTCTATCTATATCTATATCTATATTTCTCTTCTCTTTCAGCGATTCTCATAATGAGAAAAGTTTCATAAGTTACAATTATTGTTTTTCCATCTAGGGATGTAAATATTTCAACTTGAAATATTCCTTATGATTTGTTTTCCCTGTTTGCCTCCTCACGTGTCCCTTGCTTCTTGTATCTGAATGTCAAATTTGCTATTCAACTCTGGTTTTTTTCATCAAGAATACTTGAGGGGCAGGTAGGTGGCGCAGTAAGTAGAGCGTCGTCCCTGGAGTCAGAAGGACCTGAGTTCGGATCTGGCCTCAGACACTTAACGCACACAAACAAAAACCTAGCTGTGTGACCTTGGGCAAGTTACTTAGCCCCAGTTGCCCTCAAAAAAAAAAAAAAAAGAAAAGAAAGAAAAGAAAGAAGAATACTTGAAAGTCCCCTATTCTACTGAATGACCATATTTCCCCCTGAAACATGATACCAAGTTTTGCTGGTTAGGTGATTCTTAGTTTTAATTCCAACTCCTTTGAACTCCAGAGTGTCATATTCCAAGCTCTTCAGTCCCTACATTTCTAAGCTTTCAGATCCTTTGCTATCCTGATTATGTTTGCATAATATTCAAATTGTTTCTTCCTGGCTGCTTGTAATATTTTCTCCTTGATCTGGGAATTTCAGAACTGGGCTATAATATTCCTAAGAGTTTTCTTTTGGGGGTCTTTTTCAGGCAGTGTCTGGTGGATTCTTTCAACCTCTATTTTGCCCTCCAGTTCTAAAACATTAGGGCGATTTTCCTTAAGAAATTCTTGGATGATAATTTCTAGGATTTTTCATGATGATGGCTTTCAGGGAGTCCAACAACTTTTAAATGATCTCTCCTAGATCTATTTTCCAGGTCAGTGGTTTTCCCAATGAGATATTTCACATTGACTTCTATTTTTTTCATTTGTTTGGTTCTGTTTAATAGTATCTTCATTTCTCATAAATTCACCAGTTTCCATTTGCTCCAGTCTAATTCTAAAGTTATGATACTCTTTATTGAGCTTTGGAGTTTTTTTTTTTTTTTTTTCTATCTGGGAAATTTGGGTTTTTAAGGCATTCTTCTCCTCATTGCCTTCTTGAGCCTTTTTTTTTTTTGCCATTTAAGTTAGTCTATTTTTTTCAGATGTTATTGTCTTCAGTCAGGTTTTGACTATCTTTTTTATAATTTTCTCATTCCTCTTCCCAATTTTTTCCTCCACTTCTCTTATTTGCTTTCCAAAATCTTTCATAAGGTCCTCTATGCCATGTAACCAGCTCTTAATTTTCTTGGAAGCTTTTGGTATAGGAGTTCTGACTTTTCAGTCTTTCTCTTGTTCCATGCTTTGATCCTCTTTGTCCCCAAAATAGGAGTGTAATGTTGGGTTGCTCTGCTTGCTTTCCTTCCCTCATTTACTCATGTTGCCACTCAATTACTTGACTTTTAGGCTTTTTGCCATAGTAGGACTCTTACCAGATAGGGGAACTTCATACCAAATAGTGCAGTTTTCTTAGCTTCTGAAGATATTAGTTGGGTACCATCTTTGAAGCCTCTACACCCACTGGCAAGCTGGTCACATACCCAAGGACCTCCGCCCTAGACTTCAATCCAGATTCAAGCAGGTTAAAGCAAACATGATTACCCCTCAGACTGGTTGCTTGACAATCCAGATCCAAGCAGGTTAAAGCAAAAGTGATTACCGCTCAGACTGGTTGCCTGGTCCCCCTACAATCTTCAGGCCAGGAGCTGAACCTGTCTGTTGTGGCGGCTGCACCGTTGTGGCACTTCAACAGCTTCTCCCTCCAGAGAATAAAGGCCAGACCATACTCTCAAATTACTGAATCCCAAAGTCCACTCTGGACTGACCTGTCACTTTGTCCTTAGCTTCTATAGGTTGATAATTCTACAGACCTCCACTGCTGCTGGTTATCTGAGGTCCCTCCAGCTGGGGTTGGTCAGGCTGCCCTGAGGCTAATACCTTGGTCTCCTGTGGGGCTGGGCTTGGCTCCCAGAGCGCTGCACTGATGGATTCCTGCCAGCCCACAGAGCTTTCCCCAGCAGGAGTGTAGCTTCTCTGGGTCAGTGGGTTTTGTAGTTCCAAAGTTTGTTCAGAGTTACCTTTTACATGAATTGGAGGAGGTTGAAGCTGGATCCCATGGAAGTTCTGTTTCTCCTATGCCATATTAATTCCATTGCCTGATGGTTTCTAGGTTCTTTGTTTTTGATCATGGCTTTCAGGTAGTCGAATGATTTTTAAATTATCTCTTCTAGATCTATTTTCTAGGTCAGTACTTTTTACAATGAGATATTTAACTTTGCCTTCTGTTTTGTTTTTTTTTTTTTGTTTTTTTTTTAATTTGTTTGGATCTGTTTTGTTGGATCTTGATTTCTCGAAAAAGTCATTAGGTCAGTAGTTTTTTTTTTTCTTAAACAAATGCTTTATTAACTTCTGTTTTACATCATTCATTTCTGCCAGATTTTGAGTTACAATCATTTTCCCCCCATTATTCCCCTACCCAACCTCCCAGAATAGTAGTCCCACAAGATATCGCTTCCTCCAATCTGCTCTCTCCAATACCTTCTCCCATACCCCCATCGATTTTCCATTAGAGGAAGGTGAATCTTTGTGTCCCAATGCCTGCACATCTTATCTCCCTATTACAAGCGAAAGAGTATTAATAATAGTATTTATATATATTTGAAACATTTAATGTTACGACCTCGAATTTTAGATCCATTTCCTTCCTCCCTTGTCACCCATTCCTTCTTGGGAGATAAGTAATTCAGTATCTGTTGTACATATCTAGCTATGCAAAACATTATCATAGTAGATATATTGTACAAGGCTGCTTATAATTCCCTCCCACTCATCCCACCCCGCACCTGGTCCATTCGCTACATGATCCTGTCCCTCTTCTATAGTGGGTACTTCCAACCTCCCCTCAGCCCAAGGCTGCCCTCCCATCCATCATCCCTCCTCTCATCCCCCTTCCCCCTATCCTGCTGCAGGTTGAGATATCCCATTTAGTATCTATGTCATTTTCTCCCTGAACCAAATTCAATGCGAATGTGGTTTTCCCTTTTTAGCCTTCCTTATTCTCTCCCTCCTTTGCAACCACTTCCCCTTGCTTCTTCTACATGGGATAGTTTACCCTACCCTGTCCCTCCCCATCTCCTCTTGCCACTTTCCTCTCTCACCTCATAATTTCATCCCTTGAGTATTCTCCCTTCCCAACAAATTCAACCTATGCCCTCTATCGATATATAACTGTAACCATATACACACATATTCACATATGTATTCATATGACCAAACCCCCTTCTTCCATTATTTTCATAGTTAGAAAGATATCATCAGTCACAGTTATTGCTTTTCCATATAGGAATGTAAATAGTTCAACTTTGATAAGTTCCTTTTGATTTCTTTTCCCTGAATACCTTCTCAGGTATCTCTTACTTCTTGGGTCTGGATGTCAAATTTTCTATTCAACTCTGGTTTTTTCCTCAAGAATGCTTGAAAGTCCTCTATGCTGCACTGGTCCTTCCTGCAGGGCTGCTGGGCTGTCCTCAGCAGGAGGTTAGCTTCTCTGTGTCATTCTGTGGGTGCTGGTGCTCCAGAAGTTGTTCACAGTCCTTTTTTACATAGTTTGTGGGGAATCTGGGGGCAGAGAGGCTTGGACGAGCTGTTTCTACTCCGCCATCTTGGCTCCGCCCCCAGGTCAGTAGTTTTTACAATGAGATATTTAACTTTGTCTTCTGTTTTTTTTTTTTGTTTGTTTGTTTGGATCTGTTTGTTGGATCTTAATTTCTCGAAAAAGTCATTGGCTTCCATTTTCTCCAATATAATTTTGAAGGAATTATTCGCTTCAGTGAGTTTTTGCAGTTCCTTTTCAATCTGGGCAATTTGGATTTTTCAGGCATTCTTTTCATCATTGAATTTTTGGGCCTCTTTTGCCTTTAAAGTTAGTCTATTTTTTAAAGTGTTATTTTCTTCAGTCAGGGTGCTGACTCTCTTTTCATGATTTTCTTGCATCATTTTCACTTCTCTTCCCAATTTTTCTACCCCTTCTCTTAATAGATTTTAAAATACTTCTTCAGCTCCTCCATGTCCTGTAATAAGTTCATATTTTTCTTGGAAGCTTTTGATGCAGGAGTTTTGACTTTGTTGACTTCTTCAGGTTCTATGTTTTGGTGCTTTTTGTGCCCAAAAATAGGATTCCATGATCTGATCATGCTTCCTCTGCTTGCTCATCTTGCTAGCCAATTACTTGACTTTGAACTCTTTGCCACAGTAGAACTCTGCTTCCAGAATGGAGAGCACTGTGTCTTTAGTCACTGGAGTTTTTGCAAATGTTGTCTTAGCTATGTCACCACAAGATCTGGCACACTGGCGTACTCCAGGAGTATGATCCAAGACCACAATCCACTTTCCCAGAGTTCAAAGCAAGAGCAATAACCCTCTGAATGGTTGCTTGTTCCTCTTACAATCTGCAGACCAGCAACCGAAAGGCAGCCACATTTCAGCAAATGCAGCCACATTGTCTCCACTCTTTCTCATTGTGGGGCCAGGTGCCAGACCACCCACTTTGAATATAGTTCCCTACTGACCTTTTACTTTCTTTTGGTATTTATGGGTTGCAAAGCCTGGAAACTGCCACAACTGATGGTGATTCCCTTTCCTGATGTTGTCTCTGCCTGGTCCGTGCCCTTGGTCAGGGTGCCCTGCGTGTGGGACTGGCCATTCATGCTGGACTGTGTTTGGCTCCAAATCTCTTGTTAAATAACCTTCCTTTTGGCCTGCCAGGTTACTTCCAGTGGAGGATTTGTTTATGTCTTTCACTTTCTCTGGTTCTGTACCTCTAAAATTTGTTTAGAGTCATATTATACAGATACCATAGGTGGTTGAGGTGGGAGTTCCAACAAATTCTTGGTTTTACTTCACCACCTTGTCTCCACCCCGAAAATAGTTCTTAAGGGAAATTTTCTATCTCTAAATGCTTACATGAATAAAATAGAGAAAGAGGAGATCAATAAATTGGGCATGCACGAAACAAAAACTAGAAAATAACAAATTAAAATCCCCAAACAAATTCCAAAGTAGAAATGCTGAAAATCAAAGTAGAGATTGATAAAATGGAAATTAAGAAAACTTTTGAACTAACAATTAAACTAAAACCTGCTTTTTAGGAAAAAAAAACAATAAAATAGATTAACTTTTAGTTATTTTACTTAAAATGGTTTAAAAAAACAAATTAAAAGCATCAAAAATAAAAAGTGTGAAATCATGACTAATGAAGAGGCAAATATGCAAAGATGGAGGTCTACCAAGTTCTTTTTAAGATAAAAAACATAGTGCTGATACACATACCAGGAAGATTCAAAACAGAGAAAGAACATTAGAGACCATCTTTTTTTTTAATGAATACACATACAAAACACTTAATTTAAAAATTATTAAAGAGATTATAACAAATTTTCATGAAGATATTATACCATGACCAGGAAGGATTTATTTCAGGAATTCAGGGCTTATCAATTTTAGTAAATTGAAATTTTTTAAATTGAAAATTTAGTAAATTTTAGTAAATTGTCACAATAAAACTATTAGCATAATTGACCATATCAATAACAAAAGGAACAGAAATCATACGATTATCTCAATAGATGCAGGAAAAGCTTTTGACAAAATATATCATCCATTCCTTATTTAAAAAACAAATTGAGAGGGGTTGGAGCCAAGATGGCAGAGTAGAAACAGCTCATCCAAGCCACTCTGCCACCAGATTCCCCCAAAACTATGTAAAAGGGGACTCTGAACAACTTCTGGAGCCCCAGCACCCACAGAACGACACAGAGAAGCTAAACTCCCGCTGAGGACAGCCCAGCAGCCCTGCAGGAAGGAACAGAGCAGTGGTCTGGGAGCTGGCAGCGTGCAACGCGCAGAACGCAGGAAGCGGAGCCGAGCGGAGCCCAGGTCCCCGTGAGCCGATGTTTTAGCCCCAGGGTGGCAGGGACAGCAGCCCGCTGGAGGAACCCCAGAACACCAGCAGCCGTGGCGACTCCAGAATTATCAACATAGATATGCCTAGGACAAAGTAAGAGGTTAGTGTCCTATGGACTTTGGGACCTGTATTTGGGGGAATGTGTCAGCTCCCTCCCCTGGGGGCTAGAATCCAATGAGGAGACACTCCATTTTGTAGTTTTCAGAGGTGGCTCCAGCTCCTGGCCTGCGAATTAATTGTAGAGAGATCCAGAGATCAATCTTGGGGGGTAATCGCTCTTGCTTTAACCTCCCTGTATCTGGATTGTGATCTAGGGTGGAAGTCATGGGTGGGTTTAAGCTTGCCAGAAACAGAAGTTGCCCCCCACACATTTGGGACGAAAATTCCTCTAGCTGGCCTTAAAGCCATAGTGTGGCAACAAGCCCAAAAGTCAGGTAATCAAGTGGCAACATGCCAAGGCAAAGGAAACAGAGAAATGCAACCCTAGACTCCTATTTTGGGGGCATAGAGCGGGAAAAGGACTGTGAGGTCAGAAGTCCTGCTCCAAAAGCCCCAGGGGAAAACATGAGCGGGTTGCAGGCCATAGAGGACCTTAAGAAGGACTTTAAAAATCAAATAAGAGAAGTGGAGGAAAAATTAGAAAGAGAAATGAGAAGGATACAGGAAAAGTATGAAATGAGGGTCAACAGCCTGACTGAGGAAAACAACACCTTAAAAAATAGACTAGCTCAAATTGCAAAGGAGGCCCAAAAGGGCAAGAGGAGAAGAATGCCTTAAAAAGTCGAATTTGCCAGATGGAAAAAGAATCTCAAAAGTTCACTGAGGAGATTCATTCCTTCAGAGTTAGCCTGGAGCAAATGGAAGCTAGTGACTTTATGAGAAATCAAGATGCTGTTAAGCAGATCCAAACAAATGAAAGATTAGAAGGCAATGTGAAATATCTCATGGGAAAAACCACTGTCCTGGAAAATAGAGCCAGGAAAGACAATTTAAAAATTATAGTACTACCCGAGAGCCATGATCAAAGAAAGAACCTAGAAATCACCCTTCAAGACATTCTCAAGAAAAATTACCCTGATGTTTTAGATCCAGAGGGCAAAATAGAGGTTGAAAGAATCCACTGATCACCTCCTGAAAAAGATCCCAAAAAGAAAACTCCCAGGAATATTATAGCCAGGTTCCAGAATCCCCAGATCAAGGAGAAAACACTACAAGCAGCCAGGAAGAAACAATTTCAATATTGTGGAAACACAATCAGAATAGCCCAGGACCTGGCAGCTTCTACACTGAGGGATCAAAGGGCATGGAATATGATATTCCAGAGAGCAAAAGAACTGAGAATGAACTCACTGGTCACCTACCCAGCAAAACTGAGTATTTTGTTTCAGGGGAAAATATGGTCATTCAGTGGAATGGAGGACTTTCAAGCGTTCTTGAGGAAAAAACCAGAATTGAATAGAAAATTTGACATGCAGACACAAGAAGCAAGAGATGCCTGAGAAGATAATCAGGGAAAAGAAATCAAAAGGAACTTATCAAAGTTGAACTATTTACATTCCTATGGAAAAACAATAACTGTGAGTGATGATATCTTTTTCACTATGAAAATAATGGAAGAAGGGTGTGTGGTCATATGAATACATATGTGAATGTATGTGTATATGGATAGAGGTCATAGGTTGAATTTGTTCGGAAGGGAGAATACTCAAGGGATGATGAGGTGAGAGAGGAAAGTGGCAAGAGGAGATGGGGAAAGACAGGGTAGCGTAAACTATCTCATGTAGAAGAAGCAAGGGGAAGTGGTTGCAAGGGAGGGGGAGAATAGGAAGGGAAAAAAAGGCAAATCCACATTCTCATTGAATTTGGTTCAGGGAGAGAATGACATACATACTAAATGGCATATCTCAACCTGCAGCAGAATAGGTGGAAGGGGTATGAGAGGAGGGATGATTGATGGGAGGGCATCCTTGGTCTGAGGGGAGTTTGGAAGTACCCACTATAGAAGAGGGACAGGATCATGTGGGGAATGGACCAGGTGGGGGGTGGGATGAGTGGGAGGGAATTATAAGCAGCCTTGTACAATATATCTACTATGATAATGTTTTGCATAGCTAGATATGTGCAACATATACTGAATTACTTATCTCCCCAGAGGGAATGGGTGAAAAGTGAGGAAGGAAATGGATCTGAAATTCGAGGTCTTAAGATTAAATGTTTCAAATATATATCAATACTATTATTAATACTCTTTTGCTTATAATTGGGAGATAAGATGTGCAGGCATTGGGACACAAAGATTCACCTTCCTCTAATAGAAAAGTCGAAGGGTGTATGGGAGAAGGTACGGGAGAGAGCAAATTGGAGGAAGTGATATCTTGTGGGACTGCTATTCTCGGAGGTTGCGTAGGGGAATAACGGGGGCGGGGGGGGGAATGATTGTAACTCAAAATCTGGCAGAAGTAAATGATGTAAAACAGAAAAAACAAACAAACAAAAAAAACCAAATTGAGATCATAGGAATAAACAGAATTTTCCTTAAAGTGATAAGTAGCATCTATCTAAAACCACCGACAAGCCTTTTATATAATGGAAATAACCTAAAGCTTTCCCAATAAGATCAGTGGTGAAACAAGGATACCCGTTATCCCCACTGTTATTCAATATTGTTCTAAAATTTTTGCTATAGCGACATCAGAAAAACAATTTGAAGGAATTAGAACAAGTAATGAGGAAACAAAGTATCACTTTTTATAGATGATATGATGGTATACTTAGAGAATCAATTAAAAAAAACTACTTGACATAATTAAAAACTTTAGCAAAGTTGCTACCTATCATATAAACCCACATAAATCATTAGCATTTTTTATATTTTACTAAGAAACCCCAACAGCAAGAGTTAAGAAAAGAAAGTCCATTTAAAATAACTGTAGACAACAGAAAATATTTAGGAGTCTACTTACCATGGCAAATCCAGGAACCATATGAATAGATTTACAAAACACTTTTCAGACAAATAAAGTCTAAATAATTGGAAAATATCAATTGCTAATGTGTAGACCATACTAATATAATAAAAATGACTTTTAATACCTTGCCAATCTAACTACCAAAATTGTTTCATAGAGCTAGAGAAAACAATACCAATCTTCACCTGGAAGAACAGAATATCAGGGGAATTAATGAAAAGAAATTAAAGGAAAGTGGCCTAGCCCTACCATATATAAAACTATTATAAAGTAGCCATCATCAGAACAATTTGATACTCACTAAGAAATAGAGTGGTTGATCAGTAGAATAGGTTAGGCACACTAGACACAGTAAGCAATGAGTATAGTAACCTGTTGCTTGATAAACCTGGAGACTCTCACTTCTGGGATAAGAACACATTATTTGACAAAAACTGCTGGGAAAACTAGAAAAGAGTATGGTAGATACTAGGCATAGATCCCCATCTTTCACTCTATACCAAGATAAGGTCAAAATGTGTACATGATTTACACATTAAGGGTGATATCATAAGCAAATTAGGAGAGCAAGGAATATGTTACCTGTTAGATCTAGGGAGACGGGAACAATTAATGACCAAACATGAGATAGAGAATATTATGAGATGCAAAATGGATGATTTTGATTATGTTATATTAAAAAGTTTCGGCAGAATAAAAGTCAATTCAACCAAGATCAGAAGGGAAGCAGAAACCTTGGAAACAGTTTTTACTGTCAGTGTTTCTGATAAAGGTCTCATCTCAATTGAGTCAAATTTTTAAGGATCCAAGTCCTTCCCTGAATTGATAAATGGTCAGAGGATATGAATAGGAAGTTTTCAGATGAAGAAATTAAAGCCATTTATAATCATATAAAATTCTCTAAAATCACTATTGATTAGAGAAATCCAAATTAAAATAGCTCTGAGATACTATGTCACAGATATCAGATTGGATAATATGCCAGATAAGAAAATGATAAATGTTGGAAAAATGAAAACTAATTCATTGTTGGTGGAGATATGAACTGAGACCACCATTCTGGCTAATGATTTGAAACTTTGCTCAAAAAAATTATAATACTGTGCTTACCATTTTATCCCACATTTTTAGTGATATCTCTTTTACTGATAAAAACTGAGATGGACCCACACCAAAACACACACACACACACACACACACACACGCAAACACACACAATTATAACAGCTTTTTTTTGGTGGTGGGAAAGAACTGGAAATTGTGGAGCTGGAAATTTATTGGGGAATTATTGAACAAGTTGGGGCATGTGTACATCATGGAATACCACTATGCTAAAAGAAATGAGGAATGAAGGAATTTCAGGAAAAAAATCCTGGAAAGGCTTACATGAACTGATACAGAGTGAAGTGAGCAGAAGGAGGGGAACATTGTACACAGTAACAGCAGCACTGTGCAATGATCAACTTTAATAGACTCATCTCTCCTTAACAATACAGTGATCTAAGACAATTCCAAAAAACTCACGATGGAAAATGTTATCCACATACAGAGAATGAACTATGTATTCTGAATACAGAATGAAGCGTGCTATTTCTACTTGTTTTTCTTTCTTGTGGTGTTTCCTTTTGTTCTGATACTTCTTTCACAATATAACTAATGTGGAAATAAATTTAATAAGATTGTAGGTATATAACCTGTGCTAGATTTCTTGCTGTCTTGGGGAGGGTTGAGGGATGGGAGGGGAGGATAAAAACTGTGGAAGTCAAAATCTTATAAAAGTTAATGCTGAAATCTATCTTTACATGAAACTGGAAAAAATAAAATACTTTTATGGAAAAAAAGAACCTTACTCTACAGCCATGTGAAATCAGAGAAATACACTGGAATATGATATTTTAAAAAGCAACGAAGTTCAAAATGCATCCAAAATAGTATCACCTGCAAACCTGAGCCTAAAATTCAATGAAATAAATAAATCATTTGAGACATCCATGCTTATCCAACTCTCCACACAGCAAACAAACAAAAAAAAAAATAAGCAAACAAAAGAAATCAGCCTAATATGGAACTTACAAAAATTCAGTACAAGTTATTGAGACAAAAAAAAAAAAAAGATTGGGATCTACAATACCATTAAATGAACCCAGTGTTCCCAGGAAAGTAAAGATCTATCATTTGATAAGCTAACATTCTTCTAGTGCTACTATTTTGTTATGAGACATAGAATGCAACTGGTTCTGAAGAACTTAAATTGAGTATCATGCAGAGAAAAATAAAGAGGAAGAAGATGATGTGAACAGCCTGCGTGAAAAAAAAAATTATGAATAACTCCATAGAGGAACAGTAGTAAAATATTTTATGAAGGAATTGTATTACAAAAGAAAAATATGGGTTGTGCATATGGAAAATACAATGGACAATAAGTGGACAATCAGATTTGACCAGGTACTCTGAATATGTAATGAAGCAGCAAGGAAAGAACATTGAGTATATCACCACCACCCATCATATACTTAGTGAAGGAATTGGTCAAGAGTCTCACAGTCTCGACAGTCTCAACTCTCTGGTTTTTATTGACTTTGTTTCTAAGTTGGACATAAAGTTTTGCTTGACATACCACAAGGTTGTTGTAAAAAAAAGCTTTGTTTCACATATCAGTATGATTTTAATTTATAAAAATATATATACTGACAGGCAATAAAAAGAAGTGTTTTTCACCGAGGGGCAAAACGTTTCTATGAGATGAAGGTTTAGATTATCTTAAAATTCTCCCAAGGATCGTGGAAGATCCTTTTGTTTATGTAATCACAAAGGATATATTGAAAAAGTAAGAACTAGTATTATTTAAAATGGATGAATTTGTAGAGTTAGACTAAAGAAAGAATTCCCACTTTCTCTACTCTTATGTAACATACTTTAGAAATAATAATTGGAGTACAGGGGAAAAATGCAAAATTAAGGCATACAATTTTTATCAGAAATGAAATAATTTTATATGTATTTGCAAATGGCAGGATAGTAGATATAAAGTTAATGAAACTCAAAAGAATCAATGAAGAAATGAATAGAGCTGATTGCTTCACTGGGGCAGAAATATATAAGATATATCCATAGAATCACCAGCATATCGATAAATGTCAATACACAAACCAAGAAACAATAATAAAAGAGATTCCATTAAATGAAACTGTAGTGGTATAAAATATCTAGGAGTTAGCCTAACTAGATAAAAATAAGATTTCTATGAATCAACCTGAAGGATTCTCTTTATAAAAATAGAGAAAGAAAAATAATAATTTCAGGGATTCTATTCATAGGTGACCCATGCTAGTAAAATAAAATTGGACATAATATTGTCTTTGCTGATTTACTCAAACACCAATATATTTTCTGGGGCTATATATTAGAACTACAAAAAAGCAACAGCTGATTACAAATACAAATGTCTAGAGTGTTATTTAAGTTTTTTTCAGCAATTGGGATAAGTAACTTGCTAAAGGATACATGGGTATTTATTTATGTGTGGATGCTAAGTAACTGAAGCCAGAACTGATCCTGGGTCCTCCCGAATCCAGGCCTGAAGCTCTTACTCTCTGCACCACCTAGCCGCCCAAAAATGTCTTGAGTCTTAAGGGAAAAAATGATAAAAATTATATACAAAATACACATAGCATTACAAGACCTCATCATATGATACTCAATAATCAACATTTTGTTGGTAAAATAGATCAGCAAAAAGAGATGATGATGATGATGATGATGATGATGATGATGATGATGATGATGATGATGATGATGATGATGATAACAAAACAGACGCATTAAAAACCCACGGACCAGTATTTCTTAGGGCTGCTAGGTGACCCAGTGGTTAGAGTATCAGCCTTGGAGTCGGGAGGACCTAAGTTTATGTCCAGCTCAGAGAAATGAAGCTAAACTGTAAAATCCCTTGATGCAGTGACCACAGTGTTGTGGCTATGCCTCAACAAAAGCAAAAGCAAAAAAAAAAAAGCTCAATTTACATGCAAGAATAATTAACAGCTTTCTTTTAATTACAAATTAATTAGAAAAAATGGATAAGCATCCTTTGAAGAATACAGATTCAAAAATTAGAGTATATAAATGCAATATATTATTGTTACACAGGAGAAAATAAACAATATACATCTCCAAAGAAACAAAAGCATTTAACAATTGATCATTTGATTAAATTAATATTTTAATTAAGTGATTCAAACTACAATAAGTCAAACACAAAGGAAAAAAAATGGACCTCAGCAATATATATTAAAAGACCACTGAAAGAAGACAAAATTAACAACCTAATGAAGATCTTGGAGAACAGAAAATGAAACATATCTACCACTCAGTGGAGGGCGAAAAAAGAGAGACTAGTTGGTTTGAGTATTTGAATGTTGCCAGATGTGGTTTCTTTTTTTTTTAATTTATTAGTTTAGTTTCAGTTAACAAGATTCAATTCCATAGTTCCTTGATTTTCAAATTTCCTTTACTTCCCTCACCCCTCCCCCCATGACAGCATATAGTCCAGTATAGAGTCTGCAAATACATTCATATTAGACATTACTACAATTACAAAGGTGTATTGTACTAGGTGGGATGAAAGATGGTAAAGAAGAAATAAAACCAAACAATGAAAATAAAAAGATCATTTAATTTGCTTCCATCAGGATTCAGGCTCAGTTCTTTTTAGTTATATCTCTGGATGGCGCATTTCTCTCTTTCTTGAGTCTTTCAGGATTGACTTATATCACAGCATTGCTGAAAAGAGTCCAGTCTGTCATAGTTGTTCATCACAGATATGGTATGTCTGTGATTGTATACAAATTTCTTCTGATTCTACTCTTCTCTCTCAGCATCAGTTTGTATAAGTCTCTCCAGGTAATTATGAAAACAATCACCTCCTCTTTTCTTATAGCACAATAATATTCCATTACATTCATATACCACAACTTGTTTTGCCATTCCCCAATTGATGGGCACCCCTTTAGTTTCCAATTTTTTTGCAACCACAAAGAGGGCTGCTATAAATATTTTTGTACATATGGGTTTTTCCCCACTTCTGTGATCTCTTTGGGCTATAGCCCTAGAAGTAGTATTGTTGGGTCAAAGGATATGAAATTATTTATAATCCTTTGGGTATAATTCCAGATTGCTCTCCAGAATGGCTGGATAAGTTCACAACTCCACCAGCAATGTATTAGTGTTCCAATTTGTCCAAATCCTCTCCAGCATTTGTCACTTTTTTGTTTTGTCATTTTAGCCAATCTGACTGGAGAGATGTGGTATCTCAGAGTTGTTTTGATTTGCATTTCTCTAATCAATAGTGATTTAGAGCATTTCTTCATAAGCTTATAGATATCTTTGATTTCTTTCTCTGAAAACTGCCTTTTCATATCCTTTGACCATTTATCAATTGGGGAATGACTTGTATTCATATAGATTTGCCTCCATTCTCTATAAATTTTAGAAATGAGTTCTTTATCAGAGACACAAATTGTAAAAATTCTTTCCCAATTTCCCACTTCCCTCTTGATGTTGCTTACACTGGCTTTGTTTGTTCAGAAGCTTTTCAATTTAATGTAATCAAAATTATTCATTTTGCATTTTATAATGCTCTCTAATTCTTCTTTGGTCCTAAAGTTTTCCCCTCTGCACAAATCTGTCAGGTAAACTATTCCTTGCTTTCCCAAATTGATTACAGTATCATTCTTTACACCTAGATCATGCACCCATTTAGACTTGATTTTGGTATATGGTGTTAGATAATGGTCTATGCCCAGTTTCTGCCATTTGTAAAATTGATATTTTTCCAACTATTTAGATCTGATTTTATTTGTGTGAGAAGTGTTTTGTACTTGTGATCATATAGATTCTGGGTTTGTTTTGGCAAGTAGATTCCCAAATCTTTTATAATGTCTACAGTGACTTTAAATGGGATTTCTCTTTCTATCTCTTGCTGTTGAGTTTCATTAGAGATGTACAGGAATGCTGAGGATTTATGTGGGTTTATTTTATATCCTGCAATTTTGCCAAATTTATTTATTGTCTCAAGTAGTTTTTTTACTTGATTCTTTAGGATTCTCTAAGTATATCATCATATCATCTGCAAAGAGTGATAGCTTGGTCACTTCTTTGCCTAGTTTTATTCCTTTGATTTCTTTTTCTTCTCTAATTGTTACTGCTAGTGTTTCTAATTCCAGATTGAATAAGAGGGGTGATAGTGGACACTCTTGATTCACTCCTGATCATTTTGGAAAGGCTTCTAGTTTGTCCCCATTGCATATAATACTTGCTGATGGTTTTAAATAGATGCTATCAACTATTTTAAGGAAGGATCCATTTATTCCTATACTTTCTAGTGTTTTTACTAGGAATGGATGTTGTACTTTGTCGAAAGCCTTTTCTGCATCTATTGAGATGATCATGTGGTTTATGCTAATTTTATTGTTGATATGCTGAATTATACTGATGGTTTTTATAATATTCAACCATCTTTGCATTCCTGGAATGAATGCTACCTGATCAGAATGTATTGTTTTTGTGATAAGTTGTTGGAGTCTTTTGGCTAATATTTTATTTAGAATTTTTGCGTCTAAATTCATGAGGGAAATTGGTCTATAATTTTCTTTCTCTGTTTTATGTCTTCCTGATTTAGGAATCAGTACCATATTTGTGTCATAGAAAGAGTTTGGTAGGACTCCTTCTTCACTAATTTTCCCAAATAGTTTGTAGAGTATTGGAATCAATTGTTCTTTAAATGTTTGATAGAATTCACTAGTGAACCCATCTGGCCCTGGAGATTTTTTCCTAGGGAGTTCATTGATGGCTTGTTTGATTTCTTTTTCTGAGAAGGGGTTATTTAGGTAATTCTCTTCTTCTTCAGTTAACCTGGGCAACTTGTGATTTTTTAAATAGTCATCCATTTCACTAAGATTGTCATATTTATGTGCACACAATTGGGAAAAATAATTCCTCATTATTTTTTTGATTTCCTCTTCATTGGAGGTAGGTTCCCCCTTTTCATATTTGATACTCATAATTTGGTTTTCTTCTTTCTTTTTTTATCATATTGACTAAGGGTCTATCAATTTTGTTGATTTTTTCATAAAACCAGCACTTAGTTTTATTTATTAATTCAATAATTATCTTAATTTCAATTTTATTATTCTCACCTTTGGTTTTCAATATTTCTAATTTAGTACTAAATTGGTGATTTTCAATTTGTTCTTTTTCTAGTGTTTTCAATTGGATGTCTTATTCATTGACCCCCCTTCTCTCTGCTTAAATTAAGTATGCACTCAGGGATATAAAACTTCCCCTGAAAACTGCCTTTAGTGCATCCCACATATTTTGGTATGTAGTCTCATTATTATCATTCTCTTGAATGAAATTCTTGATTATTTCTATAATTTTTAGTTTGACCCACCAAGTTTTTAGGATTAAATAGTTTAATTTCCAATTAGTTTTTAGTCTACCTTTTGATGGCCCTTTATTGCATATAATTTTTTTTGAGAATGATGCATTTAATATTTCTGCCTTTCTGCACTGGGTTGTGATGTTTTTATGCCCTAGTACGTGGTCTATTTATGAGTATGGTCTATTTATGAGTATGTACCATGAACCGCTGAAAAGAAAGTAAATTCCTTTTTATCCCCATTCAGTTTTCTCAAGAGATGCATCATATCTCGTCTCTCTAAGATTATATTCACCTCCTTAACTTTTTTCTTGTTTTTTTTGAGGTTAGATTTATCGAGTTCATAGAGGGGGAGATTAAGGTCCCCCATTAGTATAGTTTTGCTATCTATTTCTTCCTCTAATTCCTTTAACTTCTCCTGTAGGAATTTGGGTGCCATACCACTTGGTGCATATATATTAAGTAGTGATATTGCTTCATTCTCGATGGTGCCTTTTAGTAGGATATAGTTTCCAGATGTGGTTTCTATAATATATATATACACACACACACACACACACACACACACACACACACACATATATATACATATATACACACACACATATATATGGAAAATATGTATATATATATATATGTGTATATATATATGTGTATATATATATATATATATATACATATACATAGCTTTACTTTTTGCCCCCCCCACCCACTGAAGTAGGGTTCATTTTGAAAGAGTCAATTCCTTAAATAACTTCAATATGACTTATCGCATTAATTAAACATATTCAGAAGATAAAATTTAATAACCAAAGGGAAGAAGAATAAAGGTACTCATAAGTTAAGTAAATTTGAATTTCTTAGAAAATGACAAGTGATAAAGAAAGGAAGGGGGGAGTAAAGCATATGAAAATAACCTAGTAATGCCGGTGTAAAAATTAATCACATAAGCACTGTGCTGTTCTGGCTCAAATGAAGATGGATTTAAATCCAGTAAAATGAAACAAATGGAGGACAATAAACAGGTAATAAGCAATAACTTTAATGTGAATTATTTAAAATGCAACAAAGTGAAAGAGAATGGAAAAGTAGATAAAAATAGAAACCCCCAATTTTGATATATTAAAGAAATATTATTATAAATGAAGACATAAAGAATGAAAATGGAAACAAATTTTGCAATGCATAAGGTGATTCTAAAAGATTAAAAATTATGATGACAACAGCAAAATAGGTATTTCAGGTCTCAGGAGAGATAGGGAAATTATATAATCCTTAAAGGTAAGAGCCAACAAAAGAACATCCTCATGAAACATACATATACCTAGTAGTTTAGAAGGTAAAGGTAAAGGAAAAGCAATAGGATGCATGACAAAACCTACAAAATCATTTAATTATTTTAGGAGGCTATAATGTTCTGTCAGAGAAGGAGAAATTTAACAGAGAAGCAAAGAAAAGAAGAAAGAAAGAAAAACAGAATAAAACATAATGATGGAGAATTTTTTCCTGTGGTATCTTATAAATATTAACAATAAATAATATTCTCATTTCTTAGTGCTTCATGCTACCTTTAAAATAATAAACCATATGCTGGGATATAGAAGAGGTATAATTAAAAGAAGAGAGACATAAATTACAACGATATTTTTAACATACAATAACAGAGGAAATAATAAATAAGAATATAAAAACAAACCCTACAAAAATGAGAAAACACAACAATATGATAGGAATGCAACCGAAATAATAATTGGAGGAAAACAATTATCTTTGAAGTATATAATAAATGAATAAATATTCAAACCTAGTGGAATAAGTAATTAATCAATATAAAATATGCATAAAATAGAAATCTTGAAAAATAGAGAAATTGATAGAATGGAAAATGATGTATATAAAATATTAATCAAAATTAAAGTGCTTTTGAAAATTTTGTAACAAAATTAAGAAATCCTTAACTTGTCAAAATAAAGAAAAGTTAAATAACTCCAACACATAAGTAGATATATGATTTATATAGCACATATGTATAGAGTTTGAATACCAATAAAAACAAATATTAATATAAAAGGTGTTTTGAGAAGCTGACAAGTAGTTGAAGGAGTCAAAAAAAACTTCATATTTCGAATGTGCTGTTTCCCTTTATCTTGCAGGAACAATGATATCTACGAGGTAGAAGAAGTAAGAAGGAAGTTTATTCTATGCCTAGGAGCCAACCTGTGCAAATGAATAGAGATGGTAGATGGGCTATCATTTGTAAGGAGCAGAGAGAAAGCCAATTTAACTGGATTTCAGAGTGTGGATGGAGAAAAAAATGTCTAATGAGGTTTCAAAGATGCATTGTGATAAGGTTGTGAAGGACTTTCAAAGCAAAATTATATATATATATGTATATATATGTATATATATATATATATATATATATAT